>PGTU02017139.1:0-17805 GCA_002896215.2 Cicer echinospermum | reverse complement strand
CGTTATATAAGGACAGAGCCTTTCCACAAATAAGGGAAAATTGCGTCGCAGAGAGCGAAATGACGCTCAGAAAACCGCCACTCCTTGAACCGCAGCATATCCTGCATTGCTGGCGTTCCGGCCACTGTCCACAGCCGCCCAAAGGTCATTTTGGGAGGACCTCCCCTTCGACCACCGAAGAGAAGAAGGGACTTCCACGGGTGGATTCCCCGGAAACCTGTGGTAGCGTCCCTGATCTAACTGTATGGTTCTTCTGTTGCTCTTCTAACTGTATAGGTTCTTCTGTGCTCTCTAACTGTATAGGTTCTTCTGTGCCCCACTGTAAAAAAGGGCTTTACAGCGTTTAAGAGTTCAATCTAATGCATTTGCTTTGGTTATTTCGTTTGAACTGCCTCCCCCAACAAGAGGAAAAACTTGTTTGTTGTAAATAGCTGTTGGTTTTACCAATCAAGAAAGCAAATAGGACTACTTGGACAGAGGATGTGTGAGACTTTAATTATATTTTCCGAACCAGGTACGTGGCCTTCCCTGAAATGTATTAACACGGTTTCACTTGATTGCGTGAAAACAGCCAGGTATAAATCCACTCAAAGTTTTATATCCTTCTCGAGCTTCGAGATCATACCTTAAAGGAGATTCGAGAAAAGATAGATAGGAAACGTGTTTCCAGAACAAACAAATACGGGTTGAGAGGGGGAAGTTAGCAAAGTTAGACAAGATTGGAATGGGCATAGGAACATGTATGATTGTACCAGATCGGCTAATGCTCCCAGGTTGATGCCGAAAGTATTCCACCAGTTGACTGAAGACTTAATTATTTGTATATCGATCGGCTGATCTGCAGCACGGATTAAAATAGAGCCGTTCGACAGGAAGCTTTTGAAAACGCAGTGCACCCAGGTAAATCAGAAACGAGATGAATCAGAGTTTTAAACGAGCATCCTTACACCCAAAAGGTGCCCCACATTAGGTCTTCCCCGAAACCCCCCAGTAACTAAGGTAACAACGTTAAAAAAAAGCCACCATTTCTGTACCTTCCGGAAGAGCGAAGAAAAAGGATGTTTTGTTAATAGGAATAAGAAAGTGTTTTATAGCCGTAGCGATATAAACAAGAATACTCATCCGAGCCGCAGGAACGTGTACATAAAGAATACGAGAATTTCCACCTTGTTGAAGATCTAATGTGCTACCGAAGACTTAAATGATAGCCATCGCTGAAATAGAACAACCGAGATCCAATGGAAATTTCCGCATTAGCTTCTGGTCTTTGACATCAAAAAAGAAGTGTGTAATAACGAAAGGGACATCTGATAATTTTGTCCTAGCTAGTGAACAAGAAAAGAGCTGTATGATAAGAGTCTTATCCTACCCACCCAATTTATTTAGTTAATTTTATGGGTAGCAAGAACAGCTCATTAAAGGTTAGCGCGTACCAAAGAGCTCGATCAGCTATTCTATCTTTTCGTCCGGTTGACGCACCCGATAGGAAGAAAAGAGCAGAAAGGTTTTTCGAAGGCTTCAAGCCCTGTTTTCAGCTGAGAGCATTGATTCCCTGGCACCTCTCTTCCACGCTTGGCACGTTTAAGAAGGTGCCTACACTAAAGTGTACAAAGTGGCATAAAGTTATTCTTTTCGGGTTCGGTCAGGAGGGACAAAAGAGAGATGCTTTCTATCAGTCAAAAACTGATACCGCCCCCCCTCATGCTCCCGACGGTCCGCTTACCGGGAATAGAAAGGGAAATAATAGATAGATATCTAAGCGTAGAAAGATTAGCTAACGAATGCTCCTATCCTAAGGGAATGAGTGCTTTTAGAAACTAGGATTCCGCTTGCCGCTCTGAACTCTTGGTTTCAGCTCTTAACAAAATTGCCATAGTTGAATGTGAAACAACTCGATTGGTTAAGTCATTTTACCCGGTTATAAGGAAGACTAGCTAGAAATCCTTCTCACTTCATTTCTCGATATGAAGAATAGCCGCTTAGTTTCGGTTTCGTAGTCAAGGATGAGACTTTACTTCTTCCCCCGCTTAGGCACCTTAAGCGCTAGTTCTGCTTATAAGATAATATCGCTTTGTAATTCAATTCTTCCTATTCTCCTGCTACAAATGCCAAAACAAACACTAATTAAGTCTAATGCGCTGCGCCCGATTGAGCGAGTTACAGTCAGTTCAGTCTAGCTTAAGCCCTATTGAGAAGGGGAGGGTAGGAGTCTTCTTCAGCCTTTGTGGGAGCCTAATAGTATAGGGTAGTCGGAATGTGTTGGCAAGAATAGTTGAGAATCAGCTGTTATAGGCTGCAAGAAATAATCTCTTAGGAATCTCTGTCTCTATGTCATCAAACGGTTTGATCAATAGAATTATAAGAGCAGGGGGCATCCATAGTAGGAAGAGGACAAGGAAGTGATTGATCGGAGTTTGCCGGGCCAGGAGTTGAAGAAGGAGCTAGCATTTCTTCAGTGATCAATCTCGTTCCAACAATTGTTCTTACTCGTTTAGGTCAACTCGTCAATCCGTATCTAATAGCCGCCGAAAGCCAAAGCTTCACTCTAGGTCGAAATCACTGCCTTTCGATCAATCCTTTAGATTCTCAACATGACATTAGACTTTTTCCTTAGAGAAGCGGGTGAAAGGCGGTTTTTTCTACTACTTGGAAGAGAAGCTGGGTAGCTCCGTAATCTGTCAAGGAGGTGGCTTTCGCCTATAAGGACAGTTGGAGTTGATGGTCCTAGTTCTGTTACAGTAAGAGCTGTTGCTGGAATAACAGGTGTTGATGGAATAGAAGCTCTTCCTGCTCTCGTATCCGATGAAGAATAGGCCCAAGGGACATCCATGGACAACCGCCACCCACGTGGTTTAGCTAATTCAATAGCCTTCGGAGAAAAGCGACAAGTACCACTGGACAAGCAAATCACTTTTGGAATAACCTTTAAGGATCGGATCCTCTGACGGTGAAATGCCGGAATGATGTGAGGATATCCCGAGCGAGTCAGCTAAACTAAACAGAGACGGAAATCTAAGTACTATTCTGGCCAGCGTATGCTTGTTGAATTTAAGGCATACCGCACACTGCTTCAAATAGAAAGATATTGGTTTAATCCCCAAGCCTCGCCAGAAGACGTTCCACATAAGCATTATTTCATCTTGTTCCTTGAGCAATTGAGGAAGCGAAGCGGGCTGCTTGTCTTGCCTCGAGCCCATAAGAGAAGTACTGCTCTGGACTAGGATGGTGCTGTTCTGCTTAAAACTAGGCTAGGAAATGGGCCTAACTCCATTCGCTGATGAACCCTTAACCTCGGGCGGTATGCTTGGTGACGCGTGCCGTCTACTCTGCTTGAGTGCATACACTAGGGTAGGGCTATCAAAGTGAGCAGTTTCCCCTGTTCACTATGGCTGAAGTCAGTTTGCAAGACAAAGTCTAGTTTTTACTTTGAGTTCCTATTTTACGAACATATAAGAAGCATTCCACAGTCGTAGGTTCTTCTCTTTCTCTGGCAAAAAAAAGAAAAAGCTTATTATAATCCGATCTTTCAACCGCACTTCATGGCAAAGCGGTCTTCTTTCAAAGAATCTCCGTCCCTAGTCCCCACGTCTGGGGAACTTCTGAACTTCATGTTCACATCTTTGTCTCCCTCTTTCAAGTGAGTTCAGTTAGCCCTTAGGGTCAGAAGAGAGCTCATCTTTACTTCCTTTCCAAAGCTACTGATTCTCTTATAGCCTTCGTTCCCCGAGGGAAAGAATCAATTCTAATTCTAAAATTATATAAATAAATAGATATGAGCTGATCGTCCCCCCCCAGAAAAGGCATTAGTTCGTATAATGATCAGTAACATGAGTAGGCAATACCATTACTATTTCGATTTCCAAGCGATGCCCACTACAGCTGGGAATCCCCGCATCAAACTCCTGCCGAAGATTGATGAAACACAAGACGATCTGGGACATCGAAACTGTTCGTAATAGGCCGAAGAATGGTGCATTAGATCCGGTAGCTACCGAGCGTAGAGTTAGCTTTTGGCAGCTCATGAACCGACCGAAGGAGGGGTTGACTCTGCTGCCGGGCTTTGAGGAATGGGAGCGGCTTTGGAATCCGCGTAAGTAGAAGTGGGTCACCCCATATAAGTAATATGGGCAAGTACGCGAGATGTAACCAATATCTTTATATTTTTCAACGAAGTCCTTCTTTCAGCAAAATCGAAGCCCCTTAGTGCAATCGATTTCAGTATGCCGGTTTAATTTTAAGAGAAAGAGGGAAGAAATCCTTACAATCTCAGAACCAAGGAGAGAAGGTGGCGAAGGATCCGGATTCACTTTTTTCATACCCGGCTCAAAGCGTAAAGGGCTTTTCCTGATTAAGGAAGAAGCCTAGAAGGCAGAACTCTGAACTAAGCCCAAAGGCTAGATCCCATTTCAGTAGTTCAAGTAGAGATTTTAGGCTAGCCAGCTTTCAGTGCAAAGGAAAGATGTATTGATAATCTATAGCATATTATAAAAGACGGAGCTACCAAGCAAAGAAGTGAAAGGCCTATCATTTATAACAATAGTTGTCCTAACCTGTCACAGAGTTTGAACAGGTCTAAGAGCTAATCATTCTACCCGTTAGAATATTTATAGCAGTAATAAGTAAGACCAGTACTAGGATTGGCTTAAGAAGTCCAAATCTCTGACTAGCTCCCCCCGTAAATGGCATATCCCTAGGTAGACAACAAGTTCTGGGTATAGTGATACAATCTATTGGGTCTAGTCATACTAAAAAAAAGGGTAGGTGTAAAGGTACTTTTATTACCCGGTGAATTGATTGCAGTCCCTCTGGCATAACCCCCTCACCGAAGTGATCAAGCAAGTGACACTAGTTAGAAGGGTAGAAAAAAAGAGCTTCTAGAAAGAAAATGAGTGCTTCTCTGGAAAGGGAGTTTTCCTTAGAGTTCAGGATCCGTTAGGGCGAGGAAAAAAGAGCTGGCTAAATACAGATCGGTACAAGTCCTACAAGTAGCCCTTTCTAGCTCCAATGCGGATAACGAAAAGAGAACAAGGACTAATAGACCAGTAGACCAATAGGCCAAGTTACACGGCTAAAAGGAAAGCAACTCTTTTCTTAGGATTGGCTACTTCACTCATTCAATAGCTGGTTAAGAAAAGAAGGCTTTCAGTGCAGTAGGAAAGAGAGGTTAGAGTTGGAGGAGTGCCAAGCTTGACCCGATCTAAGGACCTGAAAGCTTCGACACAGGAGATTAGGACAGAGAAGTTAGCGGTAGGGGTCTTTCCTCTCCGTTACCTTGTTGGGTCAACCAATTGCATTACTTCTTTCGGAAGCTTATTTATGTGGGATTCTTTCTGAAAAAGCATTCTAGTTGTGCTTTACCTTTCTCCGCTCTCCCCGGCTGTGCCGTACCGGTGAACTGAACTCGAGTTCGTTCTATTCGTTCTGAATGCTAACCTAACATCGCCCTTGGTGATTGGCCAATTCCAAGGTCTTTCTCAATAGAGCTCTACTAATGAAATAGGGGTGGCGAAACCAAGGCTTTCAGTCCCTCTCAATGGGTAAATCGGGGTAGACCAGCACTGTTAAAAGCTACTCCCAGCCATGTTCCCGCTCGGTTTCAAGTCTATTCCGTAGCGACTGCCCCAGGTCCTCCGCCCAACTCACGACAGTTGGTACATTAGTGAAAGATGCAGTTCCCTTACCTATTCGTTTTAGATATTTTAGCTTTAGCTAGAATCAACCCCCAATATAGAGGGCACCCACCTTCCATTCCTTATTTTCTTTGTTGTTTGACATGTTCTCACTCTTTTAAAAACTAACCTCTGGAGTGCCTGAAGTACGAGAAGTCCCTTCCAACGACAGTTATACTATAAGTACATCCACCCGCACCATTCGACTTCCTGCCCGGCGTACACTTTACTTTGGGTTAGAAAGCAGGGCGAGCGACATAGAATGTATTCCATTGGTCCTTGGCTTCCACCTACAGCGAATATGGAGCAATTACCGTTCAGAATAAGAGAAGTAGGAAGAGATTCATATTTACTGAGATCACCAGATCGAAGGCAGGGGTTTTTTTTTACAGCGAAAAACCTCCAGAATCAAAGAGTTTAGCTTAGAGGAGGCACTCATTTATTCGTATGTAAGGGATATGCTATTTTTTCTCCTAACTTGCTTATGGATTGGATTCTCCGTTTGGTGGTTTAGCATACCAGAGCAATTGCTTGTAAATCCGAGGGCTCTTTCCTATCCTGATCTAGAGCTAGTAGTTAGGGTGGTAAGGGACACATTCCAGAGCCATGTTTGCAGCTCTCATCATGTCCCCAGCCCGTGCGAATGTGGGGAGCTCCTTAAGCAGCGCAAGATTTATTTGCTCCGAAGGAACCCTTTGATCCACTCGGGGTAAACAACGCGAACTGGAAGAAGTTTGACTGAGGGACCAGCTTACTCAGGTTGAGGGAAATGAAAGCATCAAGAGAACCCAAGGCTTGATGGGAATAGTGAAAGAAAAGAAAGAGAAGTGGACGAAAGAATTGAATCCGGTAAGGAATAAGTGTTGCTTTGGCTTAATTGCTTGAACCAGGTCTAGCTAGGCTGGGAGTCGATTAGCCCGAGTTGTGTTAAGATAAGTGGCACTTGAATTTGAAGTAGCCATCGGCCAGGTCTTGGATGCTGAATGATAGGTCTTACCACTTGTATCGAAAGACCCACTTTTAATTCATGCTGAGGAGATTGATTGAAAATAAAATACGGATCCTGATCTTGGAACTGCTTGAAGTCAAAACAAAGCGTGAACCAGGTCACAGGTATTTCTTGCTAATCTGGTGATATCGTAATAAAGGTAAAGTAGCCAAGAGGAATCGAATACCCTATCAGGGTAGACCGAGAATAGTTAGCAGGCGAGACAGATATTGAATTAACGGAAAGGACCTTCCCTGCAAAAAATTCCAAAGCAGCGCGAAAGAAAGACTTCCTTCTTATTGCGTTCGTGCCCTACGACTAGTAGTTCACTCACTCCCTTAGGAAGACTAAGGTCAATTCAGCTATCTCTCGGGCCTAACTATCCGAGTGATACCCTCACTTTAAATGCCCTCACGGATACCTTCTTATACCCTTAGGAAGACTTAAGGGAGTTAACCAATCTCTATCTCTCTTTCCGCTGCTAACTGCAAAGGCACGTGAGGGAATGGTATGAATGAATTCAGGTAGGTAAGGAAGGCATAACAGCGGATATCCTAGAGATAGATAGATGATCTCGCCATTTTGTGCTGGCCCCTTAGATTAGAAGAGGATTCTCAGCCCGCCTTGCTCACAGTATATGATATGACGTGCTAATGATGTTTCCGGGTACTTTGGTGGAAGCATTCTTTAATCCTGAGGATTGAGGATAATCTGGCTTTCTTTGCAGAACAGTCGAGGAAGGAATCCTTATAGGATGATTAATATGGCTGCATTTACAGACGACGACCTATTCTTATTATTAGGTTAGGTTATTAGGGACGAGGAGCATAATAGTCCTCTGTATGGCACAGGGACCAGCCAAGAAACCACAATCAATAGAATCTGACCCAGGTTCTTAAGTCAATTTGATCACCCTGCAAAAACTTCGGCATCTGGATTTGGATGTACAGCATCTATCCAGGAAAAGATTTTATTCCAAGGGCGTAGCGTTCAATCTGCCTCAACGAGCTTTGCAACTTCAACAAGGAGTGGAAAGGGCCCCCCTATCATAGGCGGCCGAAGGCACAGCCTGTTTAACAACAGCAAGAAAAAGGACAATTTATTCTTCTCTCTATACGAAATAAATGATACGCGAAATCTGGCCGAAAAAACTCAACCTGTGAGAGCTCATTCCCTTTTTGAAGCAATGAATTATTTTTTTACGACGATAGGATACCACCGGATGCGGTTTTTGTTATGAACTGACAAGATCTAAGTCTCCCCTTCCGCCGCTGGACTGGAACGAAGGAACTCGAAAAGGGATCACCAACAGTTATTTCGATCATCACTGTACGATAATAGTTGACTTGTATAACAACCCTTATCTGAAAGTAGTCTAAGTTGATGACTTTGTTATAGTAGTTAGACAGCGTATCTGTTAGATAATATCCTTATTGTTAGGACTTTTTGTTGAGCGAAGGGACCATGGGAATATGGGTCCCGAGCGGTTTATCATTGCTTTATCTATTCTATTGGGAGTGAGGGAACGGATCGTTGGCCGTTGTCTTGTTTCCTGTGCTTGTTTTCCCGTGGTTTAACTTCAATAATTATTATATATATTAATAAAAAAAAAGTATGTCACCGCTAAGAATAGCTACCAATGCAAACCAGTTTGTCTTTTATTATAATAATCCAGTAGCAAGCAAGTCGAAAGAAAGGGAAGGGATTCTGATCCAACCAGCAAGGCATACCACTTAACCAAGCTCTTTATGAGCGGTATCCATCTTCACCTTATTCAACTCTACTTAGCCTCCGGCTTGGGCGTGGTGAAGCAAGGTCTCGATCGACAGATCTAGTGGTCAGTCACCGTCCATATTTGATTCTACGGCCAATGCTGCTAAATTCAAATAGCAATTAAACCGGGAAGCCCTAGCCTTGAAACAAGGGGCTTTTTTACTAATATATAAATAGAAATCTGATAAAGATGCCTAGTCTGCGCTGTTAGAATCCATTGGAGAAAGGCTTGCTCACTTCTTCATCTGTGAGATGATCGTATTATAAGTTATAATAATGGGATTGGACCTTGCTTCCATCCCCTCTTTAAGAGACTCCAGAAAGTCGTTGACCCATAGATGTAATAGCCGAAATGTTTTCCTTTACGCCATAGGAACTAGTATAGAATTATAAATCCTTACTCTGCGAGAAAGAACTACGATAGAGAGAAGAGCAAGGCAGTATGTAATAGGGTGCTCTCTCTTATGGTTAAATTAGCGTTCTCTAAGATAGCTATCATCTGGTATGATCGTTCTCTCCGGTGTCTATGATTTGAGATTTAGCTTCTGTCAGTATCTTTCTAGTTCGCTATCATTTTGATTTTAGCGTCCTCTTGTTAGAAAGAAGATAGGCCAGGTTGAATAGATAGGAGTTCAGAAACCTTCTCCCGAAGTTACGGGGGCATTACCCGCGGGTGTGGGGCTGGATTTCTATATCGTATATATACGCGGTCACACTTATCCTGGACTGTGTTACGGTTTTTTTAGAGACAGAGAGTAAATTGGAAATACTACTTAAGTTAAAGGGGGATAGACCGTCTAGCCAGTGCCGCTACCCACTTCTACTAATACTAAGGCTGAATCTTTGCAATCTTCTATTTTGTTGAATAGCAATTTCCTATAAGAAGATAGGTACTCACAAAGGCAGACATCCAGTTTCCATCGTAGTGCTAGACCATGTTGGGGCTTCGTGTCCTGCCCCCCGGAAATCACAGCCCTCTAGATGGTATGGTACAAAGAAGATAGCTCAGACATACATCCAATCTATATACAGCGTGATCCGTGTTATGATAGAAGTATAAGTTGTTTATACTTTTGATATAGGCCTCTTTTTCTCTTCCTCGATATAAGGAAGCAAAAAAGGATCGCGTGTAGGCATCCAACTGATATTTTGATATAGAAAGATCTTACCCAAGACGATCATCCGGGTAGTAGGATTGGGCCTGCAGTGGTAGAACCTGCTTTGATAGAAAATAGGATCAAAGCCACTTCCTCTGCTTTTCTTTCTGGATACCAAAGGGTTCAGGGGCATAGCCTAGCACGATTACTACATAGAAAGAATTTAGCTTGCTCGGGCGTATTTCATGCTTACACCTAAAGGTGTCCCCAGTTCTATTCCTTTTTTGTTCGGATCAGACGGTGGTGAGCAATCGATCGAGAGCAAGGGATGCTAGCGCTCTGATCCTCATATTCCTTGCTTCAGTTGGTTCAGGAAGCGCTAAGCGCACTACACTAATATAAGAAAGCGTAGCGGTTCGGAATCAAATCCGCTCTTTCAGCGAGTCTTCTTTTATCCACAGAATCCGATGCAGTTAGCGAGAGTCGTGGTAGTTCAGTTCGAAAGGCAGTTCAGTCATTTTGGGGTAGAAATCCTAAAAAAGGTATGCCCAGCCCTTCTTTCTTGCTGTGATTCCATTTCCTGCACTAAGCCAAGTTAGCTCATCTTAGGGTTTTTTTTTCTTATTAAGAAAGGCTTAAGTTCTTCCTTTATTAAGGCAAGGTCCGAGAGTAAGATGGCTATCTTTTCAGCTCTTCTGACTATGCTTTCCGTGGTAGCTAGGCTTATATCAAACCAGACTAGTTCCTGGTGGTTTAGTAATTTAGTAAGGGCTTTAGCAAAAGACGTAACTGCTCTTGTCGGGGCTACTAGATGGTAAAGATATGCCACACCTGGACCAGGCTAAAAACGAGGAGTCTTCCCTTTTCGGGGTTAGACTCTATAGAACCAGAACAATAGACTGATTGACTGTGGTCAGGTCAGAGCCCTCTGTTGGAGGAGATTGATTGGACTTTATACCGTACCTTACTTAGTCTTCCGCTGGACCTGGATTCTCTAAAGCTTAAAAATATAAGTACCCCTAGGGTAGGGGGAGGAGGAATTTACTTCTGTAAAAAGGAGATAAAACCATTTCATCTGTATCTGGCACTCACTTCTTTACTTGGCTTATCTAGTAGACTGTTTTTAGCGGGAGAAAACCTTTAGCTTTAGCAAGTACTACTCTAACTACTCCAGGATAGTATAACCGATGATATGATGTTCTCTTCCCTTAATCTTAATAGGGCTTGCTCCTTCTTCTCGTCCACTCGGGAATGAAGCCTTACCTTTCGCTACTAACCTGTTAAATTGAGTTGAGCTGGCTACAAAAAAAAATTGCTTCACTTCAGTGATGGTTGCTTCATAAAAAAAAAGATAGGTGGCAGGGTCAGACTTTGAGAAAGAGTCCACTGCTGTCCAGTCATAGTCAGTAGGAGCAGCTCCGGCTCAGCTCGATCAAATTTCCAAATTTCACTCTGGCCTTGTAGTACCTCGCTATCCTCTGTTGGTAAGTAGCCATTCTGAACTGAGCTTGCTTTCTTAACTCTTAAATTAGGTCGAAGTTGGTCCTCAACTCTTCTTCGTTGGAACCCACATTTTGAAAAGTTCTGTTAGGTTCTTAGTAGCAGTCGGCGACCTTTTCTTCCTTCTTTTACTTAACATAGCTTTTCGTCTCCTTGATAGCTGGAAGTTCTCCAAAAGTATGAAAAGCTGGAGGACTTTGTACCAGCCATTCCAGTGTGGTTGAATTTTGTTCAACAGCCCAAGGAATGTTCGCCCTTGTTATGTTATTTCCACTGCTTGAAGTTATTGTTACGACCACGAAGAAACGACGAATCCCAACTACGGATATATAAGAGCCAAAACTGCTAAGGGCATTCCATCCAGCGTAAGCATCTGGATAATCTGGAATGCGACGTGGCATACCCGAAAGCCCTAAGAAATGCATGGGAAAGAGGGTCAGATTAACCCCGAAAAAAGTGATCCAAAAATGGATTTGACCTAAAGTTTCAGGGTATGTCCGACCAAAGATTTTACCCACCCAATAGTGAAATCCTGCAAATAAAGCAAAAACGGCTCCCATAGAAAGTACATAATGGAAATGTGCAACCACATAATAAGTATCATGTAGAGCAATGTCTAGCCCTGAATTTGCCGGGACTATTCCAGTGAGTCCTCCTATGGTGAACAAAAAGATGAACCCTACAGCAAATAACATGGGTGTTTTGTATTGTATCGAACCCCCCCACATGGTAGCGATCCAACTAAATATTTTAATTCCAGTGGGGACAGCTATGATCATGGTAGCTGCGGTGAAGTAGGCACGGGTATCAACGTCTAAGCCCACAGTAAACATATGATGAGCCCAAACAAGAAATCCAAGAACACCAATACTGATCATGGCATAAACCATGCCTAGATACCCGAAGACCGGTTTTCCCGAAAAAGTCGAAACGATATGACTTATGATACCGGATCCAGGCAGAATTGGAATATACACCTCTGGATGACCGAAGAACCGAAAGAGATGCTGGTATAATATGGGGTCTCCCCCTCCTGCGGGATCAGAAAAGGTTGTATTAAAGTTTCGATCGGTTAATAACATTGTAATTGCCCCTGCCAGTACCGGAAGTGATAATAAAAGTGGGAATGCTGTTACTGGAACGGACCACACAAATAGGGGTGATCTATGCATAGTCATTCCAGGTCCACGCATGTTGGAGATAGTTGTTATAAAATTGATAGAACCTAAAATGGATGAAACACCAGATAGATGAAGACTAGAAATTGCTGAATCAACTGCTTCCTCCAGAATGGCTGGTAATACCACTTAAGGGCGGATAGACTGTCCACCCAGTGCCGCTACCCACCTCTACTAAGGCTGAGCTTAATAGGAGCAAGAGACTTGGCGGCAACAACCAGAATGAAATATTATTTAATCGTGGAAATGCCATGTCAGGTGCACCTATAAGAATCGGAACAGACCAATTACCAGATCCACCTATCATCGCCGGCATAACCATAAAAAAGATCATTAAAAAAGCGTGAGCCGTTATTAAAACATTATAAAGTTGATGATTCCCACCAAGAATTTGATCGCCGGGTCGTGCTAATTCCATACGAATCAATACTGAGAAGCATGTGCCCATCACTCCAGCAATGGCACCGAAGATGAAATATAGAGTCCCTATATCCTTGTGGTTAGTGGAGAACAGCCATCGGACCGGATTTGTCATAAAATGGAGATTCTTTCGTTTCCTTCCTTATCAGAGAGGGGCCCCTTCTTAGGGAGCGGGGCTTCTTTCTTGAAAAAGGGGGGGGGAGAGGGGCAGTCTACGAGAAATCATATCATATGTAAAATGAAAAAAGACTCGAAGATTCCATCCCTGAAAATGCTAGGAGGTGTTCGGAAATGGTTGAAGTAGTTGAATAGGAGGATGACTATGACTATCGCTCTTGGTAAATTTACCAAAGATCAAAATGATTTATTTGATATTATGGATGACTGGTTACGGAGGGACCGTTTCGTTTTTGTGGGTTGGTCTGGTCTATTGCTTTTTCCTTGCGCCTATTTCGCCGTGGGGGGTTGGTTCACAGGTACCACCTTTGTAACTTCATGGTATACTCATGGATTGGCAAGTTCCTATTTGGAAGGTTGTAACTTCTTAACTGCTGCAGTCTCTACTCCTGCTAATAGTTTAGCACACTCTTTGTTGTTACTTTGGGGTCCTGAAGCACAAGGAGATTTTACCCGTTGGTGTCAATTAGGTGGTCTGTGGACTTTTGTTGCTCTCCACGGTGCTTTCGGATTAATAGGTTTTATGTTACGTCAATTTGAACTTGCTCGATCTGTTCAATTGCGGCCTTATAATGCAATCGCATTCTCCGGTCCAATTGCTGTTTTTGTTTCTGTATTCCTTATTTATCCACTGGGTCAGTCTGGTTGGTTCTTTGCACCTAGTTTTGGTGTAGCAGCTATATTTCGATTCATTCTCTTTTTCCAAGGGTTTCATAATTGGACATTGAACCCATTTCATATGATGGGCGTTGCTGGTGTATTGGGTGCTGCCCTACTATGCGCTATTCATGGTGCTACCGTAGAAAATACTTTATTTGAAGATGGTGATGGCGCAAATACATTCCGTGCTTTTAACCCAACGCAAGCGGAAGAAACTTATTCAATGGTCACCGCTAACCGCTTTTGGTCCCAAATTTTTGGGGTTGCTTTTTCCAATAAACGTTGGTTACATTTCTTTATGTTATTTGTACCAGTAACTGGTTTATGGATGAGTGCTCTTGGAGTAGTCGGTCTGGCCCTGAACCTACGTGCCTATGACTTTGTTTCTCAAGAAATCCGCGCAGCGGAAGATCCTGAATTTGAGACTTTCTACACCAAAAATATTCTTTTAAACGAAGGTATTCGTGCGTGGATGGCGGCTCAAGATCAGCCTCATGAAAACCTTATATTCCCTGAGGAGGTTCTACCACGTGGAAACGCTCTTTAATGGAACTTTAGCTTTAACTGGTCGTGACCAAGAAACTACCGGTTTTGCTTGGTGGGCGGGGAATGCCCGACTTATCAATTTATCCGGTAAACTACTGGGGGCCCATGTAGCCCATGCCGGATTAATAGTATTCTGGGCCGGAGCAATGAACCTATTTGAAGTCGCTCATTTCGTACCTGAGAAGCCCATGTATGAACAAGGCTTAATTTTACTTCCCCATCTAGCTACTCTAGGTTGGGGGGTAGGTCCTGGAGGGGAAGTAATAGATACCTTTCCATACTTTGTGTCTGGAGTACTTCACTTAATTTCCTCCGCAGTATTGGGCTTTGGCGGTTGCTACCAAGACGATTTCTTTATGCCCATCAAAGGACCTCGAGATGCTAATCCACGAAAAACGATACGAGAAATTCGAAAGAACTCATATACGGAACGAGGGCGACCCGTGGAAATACATCGGTTTCTTACTCGTGCAAAGGAACTATTTCTTGGCAACTTGGACAACTTATAACGAAGTTTGTCCCGCATATCACTAGGAAGATCGGAATCTTTACAAAAGGCTTTATAAAGCTTTCGTCTCAATTCATATTTAGCCGCGAGCAATCTGCGTTTGTGATCTCGTATATTTCGCTTCTCCGACATCTCTTACTGAGTTTCTCCCTCATCTTTTTGCAAAAAGCCGCTCCACGGTGGTACGGAACACATTCTAATTCCCACTGAAGCTAGTACGCAATGAAGACCAATCCGCGAGCTAAACTAGAACATAAAATAGCAGACAAGCTTGCGTCTCCGTCTTGGCTAGAATCCTTCCACTCTTTCTCCTACAAGCCACTCATGCATGCAGTCTAGCTCTACTTATTCTTTCTACGAGATATCTTGTTCTTGGAGCAGCTGAGGAAGGAAATTTACATTGCGAAGAAGTAGCTCTATGCTCTGGGGAAGGCTAATATGATGACAAGATGGCCATACTATATATTTGGTATTCGTGGGAATCAGATTCATTTTTAGCGGAGATCCTTTCGTATCGGGTGAAATCAGAGCTTGAGCGTCTGGACTCTGGGCGTTCGAGCTACAGTTTTTTAATAAGGGCCTTAAATTTTAATAAAAGGATATTTGACTTACTTATCTTTTTAGCCCGACGAAGAAGTTATATAGATACTGGGAAAGCACTCACCCATACTACTACTACCATACGTCATTTTCCCATTGGCTACATTCCGATCACTAAGGAGACCAGGGGAGGTTGTCTTTTTTTTTAAGAACCTTCTTACTTTTTAGCTACCCTTGCCTGAAAGCGCAAGAGACCAAGGAAAGAAAGGAAGGAATATCAAATGTAGTGCTAGCTTCCCCTGAAGCGCCCATGCTTACTACTTAAATATAACAAGAACAACACGACTTGGAATCCCCATTTCAGGAAAAGGTTGTACTAGCACCTCCTATTAAGTTAAGTAAGGCAAGAGCCCATTGCCAGCTCTCCTCCGGGCGGGCCTCCCCCCAAAGACTAATTTTCTAAGCCTTCGTTCTGAGTTTTCTTCTCTTATGCGGTAAGTTCGTCTCATTAGGGAATCGTTGTCTATCATTTAGATATTTGTGCATCCCCGAGCCTGATAGTGATTCCTGAGGACCTTCGGAACAGAGTCAATCAAATGAATAGCTGTCATAATAGAATCACGGTTGACTAAAGGAACAAGATGATCTTTCTTTCCCATGCTCTTCCAGACCTATCCATAACGAGGGGTCCCTGAGTGGCATCTTCATTCGATAGGTTTCTTTAAAAAGGGCACATTATGAGACTAAGATAGCCTGACTGTTCTTATGAGCGGACTCACTTTAAAGGCTTCCATGTATCAATCAGTCCCTCCCTCCCGTCTCGGTAGCTCGGTGGTAGAGCGGTTGACGGTTCACGTCGTGATCCGTTGATGAGCGTTGGTTCAAATCCGAGATTTTTAACTATACATATATTAATAAGTAAGTTCTTCGCTTTCTGAATGAATGTAAGATCGGAACTAAAAGGAGAATGTGGTCATAGGATTTGGTCTCAAATAGATAGATTTGAAATGGCTATCAAAGGTATGTAATGGGGCTAGAAGCAATAGGAATAAGACTTGTTGCGAAGAATACTAGTTAATTGGAATGCCCAAGTTGGCATCTTCTGCCGGGATCTCTCCTAATGGCTGTATTAGATTTCGAGTACCTATTGATGGAAGAATTTCAGGGCATTCCACTTACAGCGACGAAGGGAAGATTAGTTATGAATCACTTACACCATCTTGGCTTTAAATGCAAATTCTTTCGATTAAATGCTCGAATCTTAGTCTCAAACCTGACGATAAGACTTTACAATTTATTGCCTTTATGTTATGTATCCCGGTGCTGTAATGGGCTCCCTCTTAGGATGATTCTAAGAAACCACAACTGCTGTTACTTAACTAGTAGGCTAGAAGCCCTTTCTGCCTGTCTGTGCGAATCTAATAGCCAAACAACCCATAGAAAGGTTCATGCAACGCGAAATGAATATAAACCCTTCCCGCTCTAACAATGTGTGAGCAGCCATGGCTCTCTCTTTGACGGTTACTTCTTGAGATAACTAAAAAAAGGCGTAAAGCCAGCCCTCCATTAGCATAGGAGAACCTGATTCCAGCCATACTCTTAGAATAGAAAGTAACTTCTATCTTTAGACTTGTTAGGAGTAGACAGGCTTTAGGCATAGGCAACCTAGCTTACTCGTTTTGATAGTTTCCGCTATGACTATGTTATGTATGTAATTACGGTCTTTGTTGGATATTGTTTAACCTAACCGTAGACTTTCTATTTTATTTTTCAACCCATTCATAGGACCACCGCCTACCGCATTCCTGCCCCGGCCTTTTATTTCGCCCGACACAATGGATTCGTCATGGGGAACCCTAGCTTGAGGCTTGCTTGTCTCAATCAATTTGATTGCTTTAACTAGTCATGCTATGGAGAATTCCCATTGAGAGCCAACTGCTTCATGCGCGGGGATTCTGATTGTGTGTGGTCATATTTCCTATTCATTGAGTAAAGGGCCGCGGTAGATTAGACCCGCAAGGCTTTCATCGGAGCACATCGCTTTCGCTCCTTAGTTTCTCAGTGGAAGAGGACCTTTCTCGATCAACTATCTTACTTGAATGAAGAAAGAAGTCAACTTTCTATACCAAATTATCTGAATAGCCGAATAAAGGAATTTTTTGCTTGATAGCCACTCCCCTGAAAAACTGCAAAGAAGACGATTCGCTACTTCCGAATCGCTGCATCCAGCTCCTCCAGTCTCCTCGATTGGCCCCCTTCGCCGTTGTGATCCCTTAGTTAACTTTTTTATTGTATATTGAGTAGAGTGCTGTCTGTGATTCGGGTTTGGATATTCTCCCGTCTTCCCTGCCGAGCAATCCCTCTCTCTTTACCTGCTACTGTGCTAAGGCTTCCCTTCTAACAGCAAATAGGCCAGACCAAGCGCTCGAAAGCAAGTAAAGAATTAGCTCAGGTGAACAGAAAGAAGATAGAATAAAAAGAAGAAGAGGATAATGAAAAGGAAAGGTATCCCCCATTGAAGAAGCTGGTAGTTTTTCGGGTGGATTGCTTTTCATAGCTATCTTTCATACCTTGCGATTCTACTTTCCGGAAAGAATGTGTTGGTATAGAATCTAGCAGCAATCCTTCTTGCTAGGCTAGTCTTAACTGAAAGAAGTCATTTCTAGACTCAGCAGTTCAGCGCAACTCACTAACTACAGCTTCTATCTCCTCTAGGTCCCATTAGACTGATCCTTAGTCCTTCTCCCCC
>PGTU02017136.1:0-11806 GCA_002896215.2 Cicer echinospermum | reverse complement strand
ATTTTTGTCAAACCAAGTGCAAATCAAATCTAATATCCATAATTACAACGTTCAAGAAAACACAAGAATCCAATCCAGACTCAAAAGAGGAAAAAATGTAGAAAACATCAAATAGAAGAAGTTGTGCGTCTGAAGTGCAACAGCTGAGCCTGGGGCGCATTTATGCATTGGTGAAACTGTCAATTTGCACCTGAAGTGCAACAGCTGCGCCTGGAGCGCATTTCCACACTGATGAATCTATCAATTCGCGGGTGAAGCGCAACAGCTGCCCTGAGGAGAGTGATGCAAATTAGAACTCATCAAAACACGTTTTTATCAATTTTTAGGAATCTTTTTTACTATTGTGAAGTTTGGAGACTTGTAATCTAGCAGAGAAACTCAAAGATGATTGTTTCTAACACCATTGCAGTATTTTTATCAAGAATCGTTTATGAATCTTTCTTGTAATTCTTCTTTAATCTCTATCTTTTATCTCTTTGTCATGAGTAACTAAACCTTATTTGTTAGGGATGAGTGTAACAAGAGGAAACCCTTATTTTTCTAATTTAATTTCTAGTTATATGAATGAGTTTATTAAATTATATTTCTCATATTTGTTCTTAATGCTTTTTATTGCTTGATCAGCTTTAAAATGTTCTACGATTCGTATTTTGAAACGAAATTGGACTTTGCGAATGCTTGAGATGAGAAATTCATATATTGTAGTATAGGAATAGATGCATCTCTTGATGTCGATTAAATTTGTTGCAAAGGCAGCAGTTTAAAAAGAGAATTCTAGTATTGTGAAGCTTAATTTTAATCTTAAATACACTAAGGAATTAGGGGGTACTTTGGAATTAAGGGTTTTGTCACTTAGACATTAGGGCAAGAATAATAAAGAGAATTCGATAATAATTCAATAAAGGAATTTAGTAGCTAGGATTAAATTAGAAACCAAGGTTGGATTCAAAGTGAAACTCATCATTGACATTTTTCTTGTAATAAAGAATCAATTTTATTACTCTTTTTTCTTTCAAATATTATTTCAATCACTTCGGAAAATTTTTGTTGAATTTTAGTAATTAAATACAATTCGATAGTAAAATGCAATCCTTGAGTTCGACACACGGTACTATCGTTTTATTATTACTTGCAATGATTTGGTACATTTGTTGAAACACTATCATTAAGTAAGTCAAACTAATATAGTTATACCTTTTTAGGAACATGAGTTGATGTAGAAGAATGGAGTGTCGCATTATTTGCAATGCCTAAAGCATGTCCCATCATGTTATCAACAACAATTTCAACTGAATTAGTGAAACTGAAGTAATTGAATTCAAATAGCATAAAAACTCATTGAAATTACTAAAGTATCAGTTAAA
This sequence comes from Cicer echinospermum, assembly GCA_002896215.2. Taxonomy (NCBI): domain Eukaryota; kingdom Viridiplantae; phylum Streptophyta; class Magnoliopsida; order Fabales; family Fabaceae; genus Cicer; species Cicer echinospermum. The sequence goes on along the minus strand of PGTU02017136.1, from coordinate 10,442 downwards.
TTTATAATACCTTCGAAAAGTCAAGCGTAATTGCAACTTGAAATGGAATACGTTGAAGTCATTTGATTGCATCTTTCTATAAAAAGACAAAACAAGAAATCTTGAAAGGTTCATTGTTTGTTCTAAAGTTTATATTTGTAATATATTTGAGCTAAACAAGAAGTTATCTGAACATGACAAAAGAAAATTATTAGACAATGAAGCATTACCCTCACAAGATATCAAAACAACTAACTTTAAGGATAATAATGAGTACCCAATATTCCATTATCCACATTCATATGGTCAAATGCAAAAATGAGCATATAGTCTTAATTTTTATATTCTCTTGACAAATCTCATTAGGTAACTTCTTCCTTCAAAACTATATAGCATTGAATTGAATTGCAAGTAGTGTACACATAAGGGGAAATTAATAAAACTCAACAAGATAAGAAAAACACAAATTCTAACCAAAAACCAAAACCATTTAAAAAAATTATTTAACCAAAAAATAAGTTACAGAAAGAACATAAAAACGACTTAAATCAAGCTAAAAGATAATTTTGAAGCATACCCATGAAGTAAGAATGCTAAACTAACACGAAGGTATGTACAATCACCATTTTAGATTCGATTTTATGCTAGTAAAAGGTCATAATTATTTCTTTTTAGCATCCATTTCAATTTCAATTTATTTGTCGTTGTTTACCTAATATTTTATCCACGGAACTACCAAATGTTTCTTCCACAGAACACTAAAGTGAATAGAATATCAAATTTACAAAAGTGGAAGAGGATATAAGAGAGATATAAAAAGATAATAGAAAATTAGAAGTGATATCAAATTAAACATTTACAATAAATCAAAAAATAACAATAAGTAAGCGAATCTCATATTTATGAAGAAATTAAAATATAATATTATTAATTTGAAACGGGCGGGTTCGGGTATCCGTGGTTCAAGAATTCTGAACCGAACTCGTCCATTATAAACCACACAAACCCGTTTTTGTTGACCCGCGTACCCGAAAACCCGATCTTGCCCACCCGTTACAGAAATTGGGCCGCGGACGGTTCAGTTTATTTTGGGCTCGTGGAATCGCATTCATGTGTGAAAGCGTCGAAATAAGGTAAGGGGTGAGAAAGTGTTTGAATTCATGAGTATAATATATTGTGAGATAAACGGGAAAACTGTATTTCCCAACGATTCATTCGGGGCTCGCTACGTACCGCAGTAGCCCTTTGAGTGATAAATTAATTAATGTGCAAAATGGAAATTGTGAGATTACAATATGGAATAGAAATACTTATAAGGTGTTGATTGATTCGTATAATGTGTGGTATTTAATATTATTGTGATATTGGATGTCGAATGAATTTTATGTATATGTTTGATTAGCCAGGTTTACGTGGTATGATAATAAAAGGTGGATGCATTTTAATAAGTTTATGTGATTACGATGATGTATAATTAATAATAATGATGTTATAAATTTGTGACAAGTCTGTACGATGATGTATGATTATTGTTATAAGATTGTGATGAGTTTATGTGATGACGTGTGATTAATAATAGTGATGTTATAAATTATGATGAGAATATTGAAGTAACTCTATAGTTGATGAAATAATTGTGATTCCAATTTGTGTTTGAGATGATGACCTTAATTAATGGAGTACCACAGACCAACGAGGGGTGAAAATAAATATTGAGATTTTGTGAAGTGGAGATTATTTTGTCATCATATAGGTAGGGCCTAACAACCCTAGTGATTCCGGGGAAGTACAACTGAATGAGCCTGATCGTGGGAGTCTGTTGTTGAGCCTTAAGGAAAGATTGTTAGAACTTTGTGGTTTTCGAGTGGGAAATTCTTAAGTGACTTGGAGGTAGCACTCCAAATGTCAGGAGCTACCACGCAACACACGTTTATCTCGACTTTCGCGTATATGTGTCTTGGGTTTAGTTGAGGGGATCTATACGGATTTGGCCAATTTGAATTGTCCGCCCACCGGGATGGTGGCATCGTATCAAGCCTCCTAACCAAGTACTTCAGAGTTTGAATGGTACCACATTGTGAAGTAAAGTCTAAGCTCATGCATAACATTGCATTTCCTTGTGATTGTTTTGTTGTGATTGATGTGTTTCACAAGTAATAATAATTACTCTTAGATGATTTGATGCATATTAAAATGAGATAATTATTTTACTTGAGTGACTTTGATGTTATAATATGATACAATGTACTTAAATATTTTGATATATCGTAATGTGATTATGATACGGTCTATTATGATTGTTTGCATGTTCTTCTTACTTATATTATACTATTAACATGATTTCAAAACTCACCTCCTTCGTTGTTTGTGTTTGACTGGTTTGGCCATGCGTTTGCAAAATCGCAGTTGTTACAGGTTAATGAGTTTTGAAGTTCTAGTTTGGAAGGAACCTGGCTCTGATAGGTGATACCGGGAATAAGAGTTGTAATTTGTATTTTACTTATTTAATTTGAAACCACTTTTGTATGAAAAACTTATAAGTACTAGTAAGTTTTTAGAATTAAATCAAGTAATTATACTTAAATCAAGCTTATTGAGATTATACTATTTTATAGGAGTAAAGAAGTTTAGAGTGTTCCTTTTTATTTTTGAGAAATGTGATATCTTAAATTAAAAATAAAAGTTTTTATTTTCTTAGAAACAAATTTTTATTTGTCCCCTCTGCAAATTTTATAGTAAAAATAATAATAAATTACTATATATATGATTTTTTGAGGTTTAGGGTGTCACAAAGTACCGAACAATAAGAGCGCAAATAAATAAGTCAAAATATATTTTTAGGATAAGCAAGCCAAAGAGAGACCATACGTAACTCTCAATTCATAAGAAGTTGATGAAATTTATATGTACCTCAATCCATAAATAATGTGGTATGTGAATATTCGGGCAATACATATATGAAATAATAATGTGAGTTATGAAAAATCATAAATAAAGTGAAATTAATTTTTAAATTTTGACATAGTGTACGAAATAATATTAATATAAGAGATATAAGTATATCAAGAATAATATGGAGGATGTATAAATTTGTGGTAAACTATTTCAGAACTTATGATGATTACGCAGAACCTCTAAGAAGACAAACATGTATTGAAATATCTCTAAAAAAATAATAAGTAATTATATTAAATTTGAGTTTAAATATCTATAAAAAAAGTATTCTTATTTAGTATATAAGAGACTTCATATATAACTACCTTAATAGAGAAACTTAAATGAAAAAAATTCTTAAACGTAGAAGTTTAGACAGTGCCAACAACTTTTCTTTGGTCCAATAATAGTAAAAAACAATTGTTAAATTAAAAGAAGTCTATTAAACTCAGTGTTGAAATTGATAGATGTTTTTTGGCCTCTGATAACAATGCAAGAAAAGGCATAAATAAATCATTTTCACAGCCATGTTAGCCGGTAGCGCTATTAATAAAATCTTCCCTTGGACCATCAAAGCCAGGTAGTAAAAACTTTTTCTGATGAGCTCTCTTAGATATATATGTAAAAGCAAAAATGTGAAGTTAGATTAATCCAGGAGAAAAAATATATATAAGTATATGACAGGTAGAGGCGAAAATGTAAAGTTGATTTATACAAACATAAAACAAACGTATGGAGTAATAAACTGTATCATTACACAAACATTCCTCAAGGAAAAACATCACATTATAAAGTCAAAACCACTTAAGGAAAATCAATAAATTTCACTATAAAATCAAATCATGTAAGAGAAATTATTATCGCACACAATAGCTATTAATCACAGTAGAACAATTACAAGAAAATGCAATGTTATGCACGAACTTATACTCTACTTCACAATGTGGTACCATACTAACTCTGAAGTACTTGGTTAGGAGGCTTGATACGTTGTCACCATCCCGGTGGACGGAAAATTCTAATTGGCTCTATCCTCATAGATTCCCTCAACTCTACTTGAGACATATATATGCGACAATCGAGGTAAACATGTGTTGTATGGTAGCTCCCGACATTTGGAGTGCTACCTCCATGTCACCTAGGAAATCTCAACCCGAATACCTCCAAGGTATAACAATCTTGACTTAAGGCTCAACAGCAGACCTCCACAATCAGGCTCAATATATATTTCCCCATAATCACTAGGCTTGTCAGAGCCTACCTATATGATGACAAAATAATATCCACTTCAAAAACTCTCAATATATATTTTCTCCAATCTTTGGCCTATGATACTCCATTACGACCTTCATCTCAAACATAAATTGGAATCACCATTATTTCATTAATTATGGGGATACTTCATTATTTTGAATACAAATTTATAACATCACTATCATAAATCACACATCACCATCATTCCATAAATTCATCACAAATTTATAGCATCCTATCATCAATCATAACTCATCACATAAACTTATCACAAATTTATAAAATCACAATTGTTAATCATACATAATCATCGTCACATAAAATTATCATAACGTATCCATCATTTATTATCACATCACAAAAATTCATTTAATCAAACATATACATAAAATTAATTCGATACTCAACATGGTTGTTGTGATGTTGCAAATAAAAGATCATTACCAACATCTTCATCATTATTGTTATCATCACTTATTTTATTGGTCGATAGGACAACAGACCATTTATCATTAGAAGGATCAGTGACATAAAACACTTGTTGAGCTTGCGACGCTAAAATAAAAGGCTCGTCTTTGTATCCCACCCTATTAAAATCGACAAGCAAGAATCATGACTCATCAATCCGAACGCCATTATTATTATCGACCCACTTGCAACCAAATATGGGAACACGAAACATTGTGTAGTCTAACTCCCATATGCGCTCGATAACCCCAAAATATGATCGATTTGCATATATTGGGTTTTTGTCTTTTGCATTTGAGACATGCATCGCTTCAGCTACGAGAGTGACTCCACTATTTTGCATAGTGGTCTGATCATCTTGTTCTTTGGTATAAAATGTGTAGCCGTTAATAACATAACCAGTGTAAGAAAAGACATGTAAGCTCGGACCATTTGCTAGCCACCTCAATCTATTTGAAATTGATCCGGGGTCTATATCAAATTTTGACATTATGTGATTTTTTAACCATGTTACAAAACTTCGATTGTGCTCTCGAGTTATCCAATTTTGATTTCTATTCATGTTCAAACGAGATAACTGATCAATGTGTATTGTAACATACGGTTGAACCTCATCATCATTGTGCAGAACATACAATTGTGCCTGCTCCATTCTGTCCTTGATATAGTCAGTAGTCTCCTTCCAGTTATCCCTTCTCCTGATAGTCTTCCCGAATGACGAGACATGGGAAGCCCTATGGATTCAACATTGGACAGATATTCAGTACAAAATTCAGCAGCCTCTTCAACACAAAATTCAGCAGCCTCTTCAACAATGTATCGTTCAGCAATACAACCTTCTGGTCGACTTCTACTTTTTACGTACCTTTTTAATATTTTCATATATCGTTCTATCGGATACATCCATCTCATATAAGCTGGCCCACAAAGTTGTGTCTCCTTAACCAGATGAACAGTAAGGTGAACCATTATATCAAAAAACGATGGTGGGAAATACATTTCAAGCTCACACAAAGTAACAACAATTTCCCTCTGAAATGTCGGTAATTTCTGAGGGTCGATCACTTTACTACAAATTTCCCTGAAGAAGAAACATAATCTAGTTAAGGCTAGTCGAACTTTTTCAGGTAAAATGGAACGTATACCTATTGGTAGCAAATGCTCCATTATAATATGACAATCATGGGTCTTCAAACCTTTTAACTTGAGGTCTTTCACACAAACCAAATTTTTAATGTTCGAAGAGTATCCTTCTGGAACTTTAACTTCGTGTAGAAATTTACATAAAACAATTTTTTCCTTTCTAGATAGAGTATGAGCGGCTGGAGGTAGATATGTGCGATTTCCTTTCTTTACTGGAGCCAGTTCATTTCTTAATCCCATATCGACCAAGTCCAATCTTGCATTGACGCCATCTTTAGACTTTCCTGGAACATTGAGTAACGTACCAATAACACTTTCAAATACATTTTTCTCAATATGCATCACATCGAGGAAATGTCTTACATACAATGACTTCCAATATAGCAATTCAAAGAAAATTGACTTTTTCTTCCACCCAGTTTTCACCAGCTCTCCCGCAAAAGGTTTGCCAAATTTATTGGTCAAACCTTGTACTTTTTCAAGTATTTGATATCCAGTCGGTGCTAAAAGAGCTTTACCTTCCTCTGATTTTCCATTGAATGCATTTCTCCACCCACGATACTGATGACTATAAGGTAAAAATCTACGATGTCCAAGAAACACATTCTTCTTACAATGTTTCAACCGCATCCAATTTGTACTCTCTTCACATATATGACATGCACACTGACCTTTAATGCTATATCCTGATAAATTACCATATGCTGGAAAATCATTAATTGTGCCGAACAACATAGCCCTCAAATTGAAACACTCTTTCCTATACCCATCATAAACTTCCACACCTGTCTCCCACAGAAATTTTAAATCTTCAATTAAAGGAGTCAAGTATACGTCGATATCATTCCCCGGTTGTTTGGGTCCAGAAATTAACAGAGACAACATCATAAACTTACGCTTCATACATAACCATGGAGGTAGGTTATATATTACCAAAATCACAGGCCACGTGCTATGTGAGATGTTTTGAAGACCATGTGGATTCATTCCATCAGTAGAAAGTGCAAGTTTTAGATTTCTTGACTCTATCCCGAATTCAGGATACTCGTGATCAATTTTTGCCCATTGTGGGGAATCTGCAGGGTGTCGAAACATTCAATCTCTAATTCTTTCATCTGCATGCCATGTCAAGTGTTTTGAATCTTCTTCACTGCGATACATGCGCCTAAATCTTGGTATTATAGGAAAATACCACACAACTTTTGCTGGAGTAGATTCTTTCTTCTTATATCGAGAGACATTGCATTTCGGACACGCCTTAAGTAGTTCATATTCGTTTCGGAATAAAATGCAATCGTTAGGACACGCATGAATCCTTTCGTAACTCATTCCAATAGAACACAAAATCCGTTTAGCCTCGTAGGTTCGACTGGGAAGTTCATTATCATCTGGCAACTACTCTATTTGGATCTTTTGCATTCTTCACTGCAAACTCAACAAACTCCTTCACTCCAATTTCATACTCTTTTGACAATCGATTGGCTGAAATCCATTTCCTATCCATATTATACCACCTATATAAATGCAGTAACAAAAATAATAAGCTTTCAAAACATATCAACAAGTTTCAACAAGTTTCAAAAAGAAACCAATATCAACTAACAATTTCAAAACAGAACAGATCATGTGGTATGCGTTTTTGACAATTTCAAAACATAACAGATCATGTGTAAAAGAGATTTAATATATATATATATGACAATTTTTAGTAGATTTAATATATATGTAACAAAATATAACAGATAATGTGTAAAAAATACCTTAGACAACGTAGATGGCCGCACAGTACGTAGAGGATATTAGGGTTCCCAACGTATATAATTATTTGAAAGATGTAGAGGATATGAGGGTTTCCAACGTATATAATTATTTTAAAGATGTATTTTACAGCGCTTGTGAAAAAAGCGATGTAATAGGTAGTTAAATTCAATGAAGGCGCATGTATTTTACAGCGCTTGTGAAAAAAACGCTGTAATAGGTAGTTAAATTCAATGAAAGCGCATGTGTTTTACAGCGCTTGTGAAAAAAGCGCTGTAATAGGTAGTTAAATTCAATGAAAGCGCATGTGTTTTACAGCGCTTGTGAAAAAAGCGCTGTAACTGATACGCGAAAGCGCTTCCTTTTACAGCGCTTTTTTGACAAGCGCTGTAAAAGCCTTATAACGTGATGCGCAAACGTTATATGACCTACTACAGCGCTTGTTTTACAGCGCTTTGAATCAAAAGCGCTGTAATAGGTTCCGTTATTTTTAAAATATAATTACAACAGCGCTTGTGTTTAGCCAGCGCTGTAAAATGGGCGCTGTTAAATGTCATTTTTGGCGTAGTGACTTAATGTTTGTTTTTGAAAATCGTTTAGTAAATGAGTATTAAGAATGAGGAATCTCTTAATGTCTCGTTTACTGAATATTTTGTTTTGAAAATCGTTTAAGTTAACTGGTAGCATGGGAAGTCTCTTAATGTCCTTTGGCGTTACGTTGACTAATTTGTTTTGAAAATTCGTTAGTTAAATGGTATTAAGAATGGGGAATCTCTTAATGTTCGTTTACTGAATATTGTTTTTTGAAAATCGTTAAGTAAATGGATTTAAGAATGGGGAATCTCTTAATGTCTATGTTACTTAATATTGTTTTTGAAAATTTGTAAGTTAACTGGGCGTTAAGAATGGGTGAATCTCTTAATGTCTGGTTACTTAATTTTTGTTTGGAAAATCGTTTAAGTTAATGAGATATTAAGAATTGGGGAATCTCTAAATGTCTCTTTACTTAATATTGTTTTGAAAATCGTTTAAGTTAACTGGGCTTAAGAATGGGGGAATCTCTTAATGTCTTGGTTACTTAACATGTTTGTTTTGAAGAATCGTTTTAAGTTAAACGAGAATTAATGAATCGGGAATCTCTTTAATGTCCTCGTTTACTTAATGTGTGTTTTGGTAAATCGTGCAGACCCGTGATAGGTGGCACTTGGTAACATGGTATCAGCCGTGATAGGGCAGTACATTTTACGATTTACGTTTGGTAAGTGTTGTGCAGACCGGGATAGGTGGCACCTCGATAAACAGTACGGAACGGATAGGTAGTACATTTTTACGACTTACGTTCCTGAGGGAATTGTGTTTTGTCCGTGAGGAGACTGCGCCAGGGGTTTGTCCGTGAAGAGACTATCGCCCTGGTTTAAGTTAGATGAGAATTAAGAATGGGAATCTCTTAATGTCTGTGTACTTATGTAGTTTTGGTAAATTGTGCAGACCCGTGATAGGTGGCACCTTGGTAAAACGGTACGGCCCGTGATAGGCAGTACGTTTACGATTTACGTTTGGTAAGTTGTGCAGACCCGGGATAGGTGGCACCTCGGCTAAATAGTAACGGACCCGTGAATAGGGTAAGTATGTTTCGACTTACGTTCCTTAGGGAATTGTGTTTGTCGTGAGAGACTGCAAGGTGTTGTCCGGAGAAGCTACACCCTGTTTAATTGTAATTGTGGTTCATTTGGATGTGTAGTATTTGTTATAAGTGTTTGTTTTGGAATTTGGTGATAACAGTGGATTGCTATATCATTTTGAAACCCATGATGTTGTTATTAATTGTGTTATAAATGTTAAGTGTTATGTTTTGTGAATTTGGTGATAACATGTTTGCTGCAATACTATTTCGAACTAATGATGTTGTAGCGATTGCGTTATCAGGCTAAGTAGTTAGGATTTGAGATTATGTATGAATGTGTGAGTTTAGTTATGAATTTTGAAAAATGATGAGGGAAATCGATTTCCAATCGATTGGATGAGTTCAGAGTTCACTATTTACTAATCGATTTGCAATCGATTTGTATAATAAATCTTTTCAAAATCTTTTTAAAGAAATCGATTTGGAAATCTATTGCGGAGAGAGCAGGAAACTCAGCAAAAACTGCACAAATTGATTTGGAAATCGATTTGGCAACACAGGGACTCATCAAAATGACAAAATCGACTTAGAAATCGATTTGGTCAATGCAGAAACTCAGCAGAACTGACCAAATCGATTTGGCAATCGATTGGCTCAGCAAAAGTCCTTTTTGAGTTAGATAAATCGATTGCTCAATTGATTTCTCAATGCTTTGGTCAGTTAGTATTATTGATGATTTGAGAAACTTCATTTTGAGTTCATTGTTAATTGGCAAGCATTATATGAACTTTAGCATATGGAAAATCCTTTAAGGTGCATGCTTTAGTTGAAAGGTTATTTTGGTGCACTTTAAAACTTAAATGTTATGTGTTATCTGTTAATTTCGGTTGGTGACCCTTTAACAATTATTGTGGAAATCTGGGCTTGCCCTCAGATGAGAGTCAGGACGATCCTCCTCGGTTCGTACCTACGGACGGGAATGGAGATGGGAACGCTTGACTGCAGTTCTGTTAGGAGATCTCACGGGGCGCATGGAGATTCACTCAGGGTGTTTTAGTTGTCTTGTAAAATGATCAGATTAGGTGAACATAGAGGATCATATGTCTTTCTTTGTATTGTATTTATTTTAAAATGGAAGACTGTACCTATACAATATTGTCAGCTTGACATGTTATTTCGATGGGTTACAGTACCAACTTTTGACGTGTAAATACTTTGGATTCGTATTTCAAAAACTATTTCGGCTGCTTGAAATTCTGTTGACTTAATCGTCGTTGTGTTG
>PGTU02017134.1:0-42704 GCA_002896215.2 Cicer echinospermum | reverse complement strand
TCGCAAATGTTCTCCATGCTCTTCTTCAGTCTTGAATAAATCAATATATCATCAATGAATACCACACGAATTTATCAAGGAACGAATTAAAGATCCTGTTCACTTAGTCCTGAAATTGCGTGTGCATTGGTAACTCCAAACGGCATAACCAGGTATTCATAATGTCGTAGCGGGTTCTGAAAGCTGTTTTCTGAATGTCTCCTCCTCACTCGATCTGATGTAACCCGACTTCAAGTCAATCTTCGAAAATATCGCAGCCCCCCTCAATTGATCCACTCAAATCATCGATTCGTGGCAAAGGATAACGATTCTTAATAGTTGCTTGTTAAGCTGTCTATATCCACACATAGGCGCGAGTTCTCGTCCTTTCTCTTAACTAGCAAAACTAGGAGCACCCCATGGTGATACACTCGGTCTGAATGAATTTCTTCTCCAACAGTCTTCAATTTGGCCTTTGAGCTCATTTAATTCCAATGGCTACATTCGATAATGGTCGGTTGAAATAGTCCCGTTCCTGGGTGCAAATCAATGAAAATTCCACTTCTCTACCGGTGGCAATCCTGGAATTTCCGTTGAAATACATCCCGATACTCGTTGACAAGTATCACATCTTCTATTCCACATTTATCTTGCCTCTACATTTGCTAGAGACAAAAACTCATGAGTCCCTTCACTTAGCGACACTCGGAGTTTGTTAGCAGCTAAATACTTAACAACTCCTGGTTCGGGGAAAAGAACCAATTACGAGCACAGTCCAAAATCCATAATGATAAGACATCCAATCCATACGAGGATGACCTCGAGTGATTGTAGCGGCAAACAAATTAGATTAACCAAGAAATCCCTATTCTTAATAGTCATTCGACAATGTTACATGCTGAATTTACGGTTAAGGTCTTAGCAGGCGTGGAAAAACCAATCATAAAGGTTAAAGCAGACACGGATAACTTCAAGCGATTCACACAGTCCATAGCAATGAAGGAATGGTTGCCCGAATCAAGAGTTGCAGTTAGAGTGTTACCTGCAATCTCACAATCACGCTGAATCAGATTACCAATGGATTTCCTCTCAGCATTCACACAATAAATGCTCCTCTAGCATAGTAGGACGGGTAGCCCTAGCTACATTCACCACTGGTTCCAACCTTTGGAGCCGGTGCACTCCTGCCATGTGCCCCGACTTCTGACATTGTGACAGATGGGGATGTTAGTGTAAATAGACTAGCATAGTGTCCCTTCTTCCCAATCGAACATCGAAGCACTTGCCCCATTTGCCTTCCGAAATTCTGGTTCCTGGGCGACTCGGTCCACCGTTGTTATTCTGGGGCGATTATAAGGTTAGCACTTGTTTTCCCCTATTCTGATAATTCGCCCGACTAGGCCTCCCGAATTAAAATTCCCAACTCGGCTAGCCCTCTTGTTCTTCATATCTTCCACCTCTCTACATTTCTCTACCAGCGCTTGGAAACGTTGAATTCCCAAAGGTAAGACGGAATCTTGAATCTCATACTTCAATCCGTCTTGGAAACGATGACACTGAACGGTTCATCAATTTCTTCACGAAAGAACCTGAAATGCCTCGATAGTGATTCAAATTTAGCAGCATACTCGCCCACAGTCAGGCTCCCCTGGTGAAGTTTCAGAAAGTCGTCACCCAACTTAGTCCTGGTACTCATCGGAAAGTATTGTCTAAAAACTTTCTTTTTGAACGATTCCCAGTTCACCTCTCTCGTGGCTGCTCCCATCAACAACCTTGCACTCCTCCACCAGTATTCAGCATCCCCTAGCAACATATACGTGGCATAGCTGACCTTCACTCCAGCCTGGCAGTTAATCATATCAAAGATTTTCTCCACTTCTTGGATCCATTGATCCGCCTTCTCTGAACCCTCATCCCCTTGAACTTAGGAGGATTGTAACGACGGAAGTCTTCCAACCTCTTGATTCTGCAGCACGGATCTCTCTTCCCCTTCTTTTCAAGATCCGTTGAGTCTTGGCAGCGGTCTGTGCAGCGACAGAAGCAGCCATGTTGTTCATAGCCTCCGCCATTTGGTCATTCCTAGCGTTGCTCTCGGAGCGTCATTCCTTCTGGGCGGCATGGTTTCCTATAAGAACCATCATCAAGTAGAGTTTTAACACTACTTCAAATAATTCTAAACTAACGTCCGACTAACAACACACAATTAAATTGGACTTGGCAACTCAAGTCACCTAAACCGACACATGATCAGATAACAACTCCTAACTTATAGGTCGACCTACAATCTATAACCAAGGTTCCACAGCTCCCAAAGAAAACTAAACCTATGCTCTGATACACAATGTAACACCCCGTTTTTCAAAGCGAGGGTATATTTTTTTTTTTTTCAAAAGGAATTAAAATAAAACAGAGAAATAAATCAGGAAATGCTGTTGGATGAATAATTGAGTCATTATAATTTACGCAGCGGAAAAGTTCTCCAATTACAAATCCAAAACATTTCTACGTAAACATCAAATGGTACATGGAACCCATTCAAAGATGATATCAAACTGATAATATTTGTATAAGTACAGTTTTCAAAACTAAAATACTCCAAACCAAAAAGAAGACCCCTAGTCCCTATACATCATCCTAATCTGATCATCCTACCAAAAAACTATACACCCTGAGTAATCTCCACGCGCCCCGTGAGATCCTCCTAACACAACCGCAGTCAAGCATTCCCATCTCCATCCCTGTCCGTAGGGTACGAACCAGTAGGGCCGTCCTGACTTTCATCTGAGGGCAAAGCCCAGATTTCCACAATAGTGTAAAGGGTCACCAACCAGAAAATAACAGATAACACATAGCAATTAAGTTTTTGAATGCTCAAAACAACTTTTTAACTAAGCATGCACCTTAACAGGATTTTCAATGTGCGAAAAGTTCATACATTACATTGCCAATGAAAATGAAGGAAAAATGCCGTTCTCGATCTCCTAATTAACACATGATAAAACAAGGCATGGATAGATTCATGAGCAATTAATCATACAACTAAAATGAGGATTTTCACTGAGCCAATCGATTGGGCAATCGATTGGGGTGAAGATTTTTAATGGAAACAGAATCCTGGGCTGAATTCAATCGATTGGTAAATCGATTGATTGGTTCCTGAGCCCCTGGTCTCGAGCCAATCGATTTCCTAATCGATTTGGTGAGGGATTCTTAATGAAAACAGAATCCTGGGCTGAATTCAATCGATTGGTAAATCGATTGATTGGTTCCTGAGCCCCTGACTTAAGGCCTAATCGATTGGGCAATCGATTTCGAAAGGGATTTTAAAAAGGCTGATTTACAAAATCGATTGGCTAATCGATTTTGTTCATTTGGCCAAGCCCCTGTCTTCCATCCAATCGATTGGGAAATCGATTTCCCTGATCAGTTTTCCAAAAATTCATGAATTAGCCTAAGTCATTCCTAATCAAGTCCACAACCTAACACTTAGCAATTCCTACGCGATTACTACGACACACGAAGGTTCGATAACCATCATACTTACACACAATAAACAACACATAACACTTAACACCTTCATCTCAGTTATCACGATAAATCAAAATTCGAATCACTCAATCATAAACTCAAATCAACATGACTCGCGTGCCAGGCACCCTAATGCCAATGCGTATATGCCAAAATGCATGGACTCGGAATTCCAAACCAAAACCCTCCTCGAAGGGGCGTAAATCATAATTGTACCGCCTATCGCAGGCCAAAAGTACCAATTACCGAGGTGCCACCTATCACGGGTCAGCACGATTTACTAAAATGCGTAAATCATAAACGTACCACCTATCACGGGTCAGTACAGTTTACCGAGGTGTCACCTATCACGGGTCAACACGATTTACTAAAAGAAAAGCGGGAATCGTAAATGTACCACCTATCACAGGTCAGTACAGTTACCATGGTGTCACCTATCACGGGTCAACACGATTTACTAAAATATAAATCGCAAACGTACAACCTATCACGGGTCCGTACAGTTTACCAAGGTGCCACCTATCACGGGTCAGCACAATTCACCAAAAAATGTAAATCGTAAATGTAACCACCTATCACGGGTCAGTACAGTTACCATGGTGTCACCTATCACGGTCAACACGATTTACTAAAATGTAAATCGCAAACGTACAACCCTATCACGGGTCCGTACAGTTTACCAAGGTGTCACCTATCACGGGTCGACACAATTTACCAAATGAAATGCATGAGCATACACAGACTCCATTCACAACAATCGTTAAGCAAATGCAGATATTAAAAGATTCCCATTTTTAATACCCATTTAACTTAAACGACTTTCAAATAACATTAATTAAATAAGTCATTAAGAGATTCCCCGTTCTTAATACCGATTTAACTTAATGATTTTCAAAACAAAACGTTAAGCAAACAATCATATTAAGAGATTCCCCATTCTTAATATACTTTTGACTTAAACGGTTTTCTCGCAAAACATTCAGTAAACGAGTCATTAAGAGATTCCCCATTCTTAATACTCATTTACCGAAACGATTTTCAAAACGATAGTTAAGTAACCGAGACATTAAGAGATTCCCCATTCTCAACGCCCAGTTAACTTAAGCATTTTCCTCAAATACACATTAAGCAAACCGAGGTATTAAAAGATTCCCCATTTTTAATACTCGTTTAACTCTAATGGTTTTCAAATTCCACAGAAACAAATTCAAAACATACTTTTCACATTCAAACCATAATTCACAACTACCACACCAATTAACAAACATCAAGTACGAACACACCAAATACAACGAACACAAATCACGCAACATAACACCCAGATACATCCAATTCATTTACCACGAAACATTCATCACTATAAACAAAACCTAACTCTAAGGTTTTTACCCATAACACACTAGTTTCGTTTTTCCCCAAATCGATACATTTAACCCTAACAAATTCCTTCCCACACAACTACAGATAAGTCCCTAATGCAAGCTAGAAGTTTGGAAGGAGCCCTTACCTCAAAGTTAGCTTTATCGAGAGTTTCCGGTTCCGCGAGAATTCCGGTAAAATCTCCGCTCGCAACGCCGCTTCCAAATTAGTGCACTAGCACCGTAGCACGGAGGTGACCAACTTTCCTTCTATCTCTTCGAGAAATGAGGTTTGGATCTAGGAGAAACGGAGGGGTTTGTGTTTGGATCTCAAAACCGTTTTTCTTCGTTTTCGAATCAAAGAGGAAGAATGGAGTTTGCGAAAACCTTGATCTAACTCTCCCCTAACCTTGGGTTCCTATTTTCGAGTTCAAAGGAAGCAACGAAAACAAAAATGAACAACAATGGAGGAAGGGAGGTTTTGGCCGCGTGAGTAATAGAGAGGAAGAAGATGGAAAAATTCTATTTTCCCTCCTTTCAATTTCTTTCCTTTGTTTTTCCTTTCTTCCCTTTTCCTTCTTTCCTTTATATACTCTTTTCTTTTCCTTTTCCTTCCTTCTAGTTTTCTTTCCTCTTTCCCCCCAACAAAACATATATAACTATAAAAATATAACTTAACAAATATCTCAAAAACTAGATGTTTGTTAAATTACCGTTTCGCTCGAAACGCATTAAATTCTCCGTAAATGATTCGTCGCAGTTAAATTTAATTTATTTATCGACGAGAAATTCTAATTGGCATCGAAATATCTTATTGATTATAAAACTCCAAAATATTATTAACTTTGGCTTAAAAGCCTCCGAGCCAAAATCCAAAATATACCAAAAATACATAAAAGGTACTTTAAAATTATGGGTCTTACACCCGTGATATGCAGCACATTTATGGTTTACGCTTTTTAGTAAATCGTGCAGACCCGTGATATGTGGCACCTCGGTAATTGGTACTTTGGCATGCGATAGGCGGTACAATTTTGATTTACGGCCCTTCGAGGAGGGTTTTGGTTTGGAATTCCGAGTCCATGCATTTTGGCATATACGCATTGCATTAGGGTGCTTGGCACACGAGTCATGTTTGAATCAAGTTTATGATTGAGTGTTTTGAATTGGATTTGTCGTGGTAATTGTGTTGGAATTGCTAAGTGTTATGTATTGATTATCGTGTGTAAGTGCGATGGATTGTAGAACTATTTCGAAACCCAATTTGTCATGGTGATTGTGTGGGAATTGCTAAGTGTTAAGATTTGGAGTTATGTGTGAGTGTGATTGAATTAGTTTATGTATTGACAAAATCGATTTGATGAGTTGCAGGGAACTTCACTAATTTGACAAAATCGATTTGCCAATCGATTTTGCAATATGTTTTTCAAAACCTTTTAAGAAATCGATTGGCAGTAAAACAGGAACTCGGAAAAACTGACAAAATCGATTTGGAAATCGATTGGCACCAACACAGGGGCTCAGTTATTCATTCAATCGATTTCCCAATCGATTGAATTAAGCCCAGAGTTCAGTTTTTTCTAAAATCCTTCATCCAAATCGATTTCCCAATCGATTGGCCCACTGGAAATTCTCATTTTGAGTTAGATGATCGATTGTTCAATTGCTTCATCAATGGATTGGCCAGTTGTTTATTGTCTGATTGATTTAAGACTTATTTTGCTTTCATTTTTATTTTGCAAGCATTATATGAACTTTTAGCATATGGAAAACCCTTTTAAGGTGCATGCTAGTGATGCCTCTTCATCATATGCATATTTTTCCACTATTTTAGTCTTATTTATCCTCAATTAGTAGTTAAATTAAGGATTTATTTGATATATTTTGTTGATTTTTGTTCTTTGAGTTAAATTAAATGTTTTATGTTTTATTTTAGTGATTAAGTAGGAATTTTTCGTAATTTTACATTGCGTTGTGTTTTGGTGCAGTGCTGAATGTTTGTGAGAAATCAACATGACACATGTAGAGTATTTCAGCCATATCTGGAGTTGTAGATGTCCAATTGGAGTCAAACCAAATGCAAATGAAAGCTAGGATCCATAGCTACAACTTTCATGAAGCCACCGGAACCAAATTCAGACTCGAAAGAGGAGAAAAATGCAATATACGTCGGATAGCAGATGCTGAGCGCTGGAGCGCGCCCAAGCGCAAGCCAAGCGCTTTTGCCCAGCATTCGCCACTGTTGAAATGCGCCCAAGCGCATCCAAGCGCGCCTGGGGCGCGATACACGCACCAGCAACCATAAAAACACAGATTTTTACTGTTTTATTATCTTTTTCACTATTGGGAAGTTGGGAGACTTGTGCCCTAGCATAGAAACTCAAAGACGGCCGTTTCTAACATCATTGGAGCAGTTTTATCAAGAATCATTCATGAATCCTTCTTGTAATTTTTCTCTAATCTTTATCTCTTTTATTTCTGTCATGAGTAACTAAACCCTATTTGTTAGGGATGAGTGTAACAAGATGAAACCCTTATTTTTAATGATTTGATTTCTGGTTATATGAATGAGTTTATTGAATGATTTTTCTCATCTCTGTGCTTAATGCTTTTTATTGCTTGATCAACATTAAAATGTTCTACGATTTGTGTTTTGAAACGGAAGTGGACTTTACGAATGCTTGAGATGAGAAATTCATGAATTTGTAGTCTAGACATAGGTGCAGGTCATGAAACCAATTAAATTAGTTGCAAAGCAATAATTTATAGGAGAGTTTCTATACAGTAATGCTTAATTCTAATCTTAAATCTACTAAGGAATTAGGGGTTACTTTGGAATTAAAGGTTCTGCCACTAAGACATTAGGGCAAGAATAATAAAGAGAATTCGGTAATAATTCAATAAAGGAATTCAATAACTAGGATCAAATTAGACACCAAGGTTGGATTCGAAGTGAAACTCATCCCTGACATTTTTTCTCAATTTATAAAAGATCAATTTTACTACTGCTGTCAATTTTAAATATTATTTCAATCAACTTGGGAACCTTTTGTTCAATTTTAGTAACTAAATATAATTCAATAGTAAAACGCAATCCTTGAGTTCGACACTCGGTACTACCGTTTTATTATTACTTGCAATGATTCAGTACACTTGCTGAAACGCTATCAAGTTTTTGGCGCCGTTGCCGGGGATTGCCATATCACTATTGAATTTAATTTATTTACTTAATTGAAATTTTTTGCTGTGCAATAAAATTTTGGATTTTTTTTTTATTTTATGTTTTTTTTTTTTTGTTGAACATGCTAATGTCATGTCTAGTGGTTTGTCTCTTCTTTGTCTGAGATAACTATTCACTGAAAAGCATGGAAGATTATAATGATGATATTCTACTACAATTATATGAAGAGTGTGATACTTGTCTTATATCTGGTATATGTCGCATGATTGAGGGACAAATCTTGAGTCATTCATTTTTAAGATATCACCCTCAGATCCCTCTGATGAAGCCTCTTAGGTGTGACTTTTGCGGAGAAGCACATAAGAATGGAAATTGTGCTGATGACCTTGCCGAACTAGTGGAATATGAAGATTTTTTTTGGAAAGTCACAGAAAACGACGAGCGTTACATTAAAAAGATCTATTGGGAACAAATTCTTACCTCCAAAAATTCTATCCAAAGAATCAGATGACAAAGACTTTCACGTTACAGACGTTTTGGTTGAATTCATGAAGAATAACATGGTTTCAATTGAAAGATTTGAAACTCAATGTGAGAGGTTATTTGAACAAGTGGTTAAGTTTGAGAAGATGGAGGAGAAGTTGAAGATTGAAGATAATTTCATTGTTGTGGTAGAAGAAGATAAGCAAGAGGAAAAGAAAAAAGAAGAGATTGATAAAGTTCGAGATTCAATCTATGCCTTGTTCATCAATGTCCAATTGAAAAGGACATGGAAACAACATCTTTTATTTCTTAAGTTCATGGAATTTCTACCAAACAAAAAGAAAAAGAAGGATGATGTGTTCTTCCTGTCATATATGCCACCTTGACAGTAGTTGAGACGTCAAGCTCAAGACACTAAACGAGCGCTTATTGGGAGGCAACCCAATTTTATATCCTGTGCACCGTATTTATTTATTGCATTTTAGATTTATTTTACTTCATTTAGTTCCAATTTTAGTCTCTAATTTCTAGTTCTCTTAGTTTTGATGTTTGGTATGAGCAAGGAATCAAAAAGATGCGTTAAGAAGCGATTGTACATCTCCAAATGAGAACGCGCGCCCAAGCGCGCCTGAAGCACTTTTTCCAGACACCAGGAGGCTGATCTATTTGCACCTCACCAGTATACTGACGACCATAGCGGAACAAGAGCGGAAACGAGAATCATTGAACTACTAAACTGAGAGAAGTTTTCTTTCTTTTTTTTCTTTTTCTTTTTGTTGGTTGTCCTGTTGCTTTCCGTTTTCTCGTTTTCTTTGTTTAATGTCAGTATATGTTGACTTTCTTCTCCTCATGTTTTTTTTTCCTTTCACTAAATGTGTACTATGATGAAACAGTCGTACTGACTTGCACTTAATCTTAAAATTTATGTTTGTGATTTCGCAAGTTAAATTTTATTTCTTAGATTATGTTATTGGTCAAGTCGACAAGCCTTCCTAATGCATGCATTCTTGATTACTAAATGGTTGTAGAAGGCTAATATGCCATCAATTTTTCAAAAAATACAATTTTAACTTTTCAGAAGCATGTTGGCTCTATTTTGATTGTTCACACTCTCTCTTATTATCCTAGCTGTGAGCTTTTGAGCCTAAACACTTAAATTCATTGTTGTGTGATTATCCAGACATGTGTTATCCCTCTAGAACTTGCACTAATTCTGACTTGCATCACTTGTAATTTATGCATACATTGAGGCAATTTTATTGGTCGTTTGAGCCTTTCTAACTACCAGATGAAAATTTTACCCTTTGCTAGCCCCTTTGAGCCTTGCCCTTTTATTTCGGTTACTAGCCACATTACAAGAAAAACATCTGACTTTAATTAAATCACCTTACTCGGAGTTAGGTAGAAAAAAATTCTTGTCTTGATAAAATTCTAAGTTTGGGGTTGCTCATGGGATAGCAACTTTCTAAGTTTGGGGTGGTGATTCTCAGAAAAAGAAAATTAAAAAAAAAAAAGAAGAAAAATAAAATGAAAGAAGAAAGAAGAAAAACAAAAACAAAAACAATATATATCTTCTTGGTTCTTCTGTCAATGTCTGAGAATCTCCATAATGAAAAGGTGAAGAAAAAAAATGGTAGAATAATCTGGAAATGTATGCCTAACTCCAAGTGGTAAAGCCTACAATCCTAAAATGTCCTACCCTTACCTAAGCCCCATTACAACCCGAAAATCCTCCAAAAATGTATGTGTTTACTACATTGTGATTGCTAACTAGAATTTTTTCAAGCCTATGGTAGCGTGATGCATGTTCTAGGATTTGAGCGATAAATTCATAACCCTTCCTAAACACTTGAGAGAAATTTTGGTGAGATTGTGTGAAGAGAGAGTTGAATTTGATGAATGAATGCCAATGTGTACAAATCTTGTTGTCTGTATTTTTGAAAACAACCATAGAGCATGATGAATGTTTTGCAGTAGCAAGAACTTTGAAATTTGAGTTTGATGTAATTTGAGAAAATTGAATTTAAGTGTGCATTTAACACGACCAAATATGAAATTAATTGTTGCTTGGGGACAAGCAATAGATTAAGTTTGGGGTTGTGATGACTCTTCATCATATGCATATTTTCCCACTATTTTAGTCTTATTTATCCTCAATTAGTAGTTAAATTAAGGATTTATTTGATATATTTTGTTGATTTTTGTTCTTTGAGTTAAATTAAATGTTTTATGTTTTATTTTAGTGATTAAGTAGGAATTTTTCGTAATTTTACATTGCGTTGTGTTTTGGTGCAGTGCTGAATGTTTGTGAGAAATCAACATGACACATGTAGAGTATTTCAGCCATATCTGGAGTTGTAGATTTCCAATTGGAGTCACACCAAATGCAAAAGAAAGCTAGGATCCATAGCTACAACTTTTATGAAGACACCGGAACCAAATTCAGACTCGAAAGAGGAGAAAAATGCAATATACGCCGGATAGCAGATGCTGAGCGCAGGAGCGCGCCCAAGCGCAAGCCAAGCGCTTTTTCCCAGCATTCGCCACTGTTGAAACGCGCCCAAGCGCGCCTGGGGCGCGATACCCGCACCAGCAACCATAAAAACACAGATTTTTACTGTTTTATTATCTTTTTCACTATTGGGAAGTTGGGAGACTTGTGCCCTAGCATAGAAACTCAAAGACGGCCGTTTCTAACATCATTGGAGCAGTTTTATCAAGAATCATTCATGAATCCTTCTTGTAATTTTTCTCTAATCTTTATCTCTTTTATTTCTGTCATGAGTAACTAAACCCTATTTGTTAGGGATGAGTGTAACAAGATGAAACCCTTATTTTTATGATTTGATTTCTGGTTATATGAATGAGTTTATTGAATGATTTTTCTCATCTCTGTGCTTAATGCTTTTTATTGCTTGATCAACATTAAAATGTTCTACGATTTGTATTTTGAAACGGAAGTGGACTGTACGAATGCTTGAGATGAGAAATTCATGAATTTGTAGTCTAGACATAGGTAAAGGTCATGAAACCAATTAAATTAGTTGCAAAGCAATAATTTATAGGAGAGTTTCTATACGGTAATGCTTAATTCTAATCTTAAATCTACTAAGGAATTAGGGGTTACTTTGGAATTAAAGGTTCTGTCACTAAGACATTAGGGCAAGAATAATACAGAGAATTCGGTAATAATTCAATAAAGGAATTCAATAACTAGGATCAAATTAGACACCAAGGTTGGATTCGAAGTGAAACTCATCCCTGACATTTTTTCTCAATTTATAAAAGATCAATTTTACTACTGCTATCAATTTTAAATATTATTTCAATCAACTTGGGAACCTTTTGTTCAATTTTAGTAACTAAATATAATTCAATAGTAAAACGCAATCCTTGAGTTCGACACTCGGTACTACCGTTTTATTTTTACTTGCAATGATTCAGTACACTTGCTGAAATGCTATCAGCTAGGTTGAAAGGTAATCTTGTGCATTTGAAAATTTAAATGTTATGTGTTAACTGTTAATTTCGGTTGGTGACCCTTTACAACTATTGTGGAAATCTGGGCTTTGCCCTCAGATGAGAGCCAGGACGATCCTACCGGTTCGTACCCTACGGATGGGAATATAGATGGGAATGCTTGACTGGAGCTATGTTAGGAGGATCTCACGGGGCGCGTGGAGATCACTCAGGGTGTATAGCTATAGTTTTTTGAAGAATGATCAGATTAGGATGACATAGAGGGAACATATGTTTTTTTGGATTACATTATTTTGAACTGAAAAACTGTACCTTTACTAATATTGTCAGTATGACATCTTATTTGAATGGGTTCCGTGTATCATTTGTTGTTGTGTAAATACTTTGGATTCATATTTTGAGAAACTTTTCCGCTGTTTGTAAATTATAATGACTCAATTATTTATCCAAAGGTATTTCCTTAGTTATTTCTCTGTTTTATGTTAATTTCTTTTGGAAAAAAAAATACACCCTCGCTTTGAAAATCGGGGTGTTACAAATGGACTAAAGATTCTACTCATGTAGTCCATAATAATTGGTAACTCCAAACGACATAACAAGATATTCATAATGTTCATAACGGGTTCTAAAAGCAGTTTTCTGAATATCTCCTTCCCTTACTCGAATCTGATGGTAACCCGACTTCAAGTAAATCTTCGAAAATATCGTGGCTCCTCTCAACTGATCCATCAAATCATCAATATGTGGCAAAGCATAACGATTCTTAATAGTTGCCTTATTAAGTTGTCTATAATCCACACATAAGCGCGAACTTCTGTCATACTTCTTAACTAGCAAAACTGGAGCTCCCCATGGTGATACACTTGGTCAAATAAATTTATTCTCCAACAAATCTTCAATTTGGACTTTTAGATCATTTAATTCCAAAGGCGACATTTGATACGGCGCAATTGAAATAGGTCCAGTTCCTGGGTGCAAATCAATGAAAAATTCCACTTCTCTTACCGGTGGCAATCCTGGAATTGCTGCTGGAAATACGTCTCGGTACTCATTGACAAGCATCACATCCCCTATGTTCACATTTATCTTTGCCTCCACATTAGCCAAAGACAAAAACTCATGAGTTCCTTCTGTGGATAAGTTCATTTTTCCAGTGGATTTCGTGGTACTAGACATGGATGAAGACAATGACATTCCTATGATTTTGGGGAGACCATTCTTAGCAACAGGGAGAGCTATGATTGATGTGGCGGATGGCACCTTAACCTTTAAGGTGAATGAGGAAACAGTTACATTCAATATTTTAAAAGCCATAGAGCATTCAAATGAAAAAGAAGGGTGCAACCGAATTGAGATTTTTAATTCGATAGTCAATGTAGAAGTTGAACATCAATGACCCATTATGCCATTAGAAAGAGTGTTCAGCCTACCCTAGAAAGAGTGTTAAAGGAAGTAAAGATCCAAAGTTGAAAGAGGTTTTATCCATGTTAGAAGTATCACCATCTTACTCTCCCCGTTTCCCCACTATATTGAAGGGGAATGAAGATGAATATGTAGAGAAAAAGAAAGATACGTCATTGGTTGAACTCAAGCAATTGCCACTTCACTTGAAATATGTATCTCTTGGTGAGAAGGATGATGTGTTCTTCTTTTCATATATGCCACCTTGACAATAGTTGAGGCGTCAAGCTAATGACTTTAAAGAAGCGCTTCCTGGGAGGAAACCCACAGGTAGAGGGTAACTTTTCTTTTTTTTTTGCAATCTTATTTTTGTTATTTGAATTTGTTTCTTTCTAATTGTGTGTAAACGTGCACTATGATGAAGAATTATTAACAACTTGCATTTGGTCTTAAGTTTTCTGTTTGGGATTTTGAAATTTAAACTCTATTTCTTTGCTCATGTCATTGCTCAATTCGATAAGTTTCACTAATGCATGCATTGTTGATTACTCCTTGGTTTTCGAAGTCTCACTCGCATTTTTTTAAAATAAAAAAAAAACTAAATAAATTTTATAGTGGCATGTTTGACATCATTTAGATAGTTCATACTCTTTCTTATTATCCTAGTTGTGAGCTTTTGAGCCTAAACACTTTAATTCTTTGTTGTGTGATTATCTAGACATGTGTTATCCCTTCAGAACTTGCACTAATTCTGACTTGCAACATTTGTAATTTATGCATACACTGAGGCAATTTTGTTTTGGTCGTTTGCGCCTTTTTAACTACCCTATGAAAATTTTTCCTTTGCTAGCTCCTTTGAGCCTTGCCCTTTTATTTCGGTTACTAGTCACATTACAATCCAAAGACCTAACTTTAATTAAAATCACCTTACATGGAGTTAGGTAGAAAAAAAAATTTATTGTCTTGATAAAGTTCTAAGTTTGGGGTTGCTCATGGGATAGCAACATTTTAAGTTTGGGGTGGGGATTCCCACAAAAAGAGAAAGAAAAAAATCAAAAAAAAGTTGAAGAAGATAAATAATATCTTCTTGGTTCTTTTGTCAATATTTGAGAATCTACACAATGAAAAAGTTGAAGAAATATAAAAAGTGGTAGAATATTTGAAAATGTATGCCTCACTCCAAGTAGTAAAGTCTACTATCCTAAAATATCATACCCTTACCTAAGCCCCATTACAACCTGAAAGTCCTCCAAATGTATGTGTTTACTGCATTGTGATTGCTAACTAGAATTTTTTCAAGCCTATGGTAGCGTGATGCATGTTCTAGGATTTGAGTGATAAATTCATAACCCTTTCTAAACACTTGAGAGAAATTTTGGTGAGATTTTGTGAAGAGAGAGTTGAACTTGATGAATGAATGCTAAAATGTACAAATTATATTGTATTTTTTGTAAGCAACCATGGAGCATGATGAATGTTTTGTAGTAGCTAGAACTTTGAAAATTGAGTTTGATTTGATTTGAAAAATTGAGTTTAAGTTTGCTTTTAACTGTACCAAATCTTAAAATAATTGTTGCTTGGGGACAAGCAATAGATTAAGTTTTGGGTTGTGATGACTTTTCATCATATGCATATTTTTCATTGATTTTAGTCTTATTTATCTTTAATCATTAGTTAATTTAAGGAGTTATTTGATATATTTTGTTGATTTTAGTTCTTTGATTTAATGAAATATTTATGTTACTATTTCCTTGATTAAGTAGGGATTTTTCGGAGTTTTATGTTGTTACTTTGTTTTAGTGCAGTGCTGAATTTTTGTAAGAAATCAACATGACCTATGTAGAGTATTTCAGCCATATATGGAGTTGTAGATATCTAATTGGAGTCAAACCAAGTGCAACTGAAATCTAAGATCAATATCTACAACTCTCATGAAGACACCGAAACCAAATTCAGACTCTAAAGAGGAGTAAAATGCAGTATACGTCAGACAACATATGTTGTACGCCTGAAGCGCGCCAGCTACGCCTGAGGCGCAGTTCCAGACCAGTGACAGTGTCCAGGCTCGCATGGAGCGCGTTTCCTGCGCCTTGGGCGCGTGACGTGCATCAGCATTCATAAAAATGCAATTTTTCACTGTTTTAGGGATCTTTTTCACTCTTGAGAAGTTGAGAGAATTGTGCCCTAGCATAAAAACTCAAATACGGCCGTTTCTAACATCATTGGAGCAGTTTTATCAAGAATCATTCATGAATCCTTCTTGTAATTTGTAACATCCCGATTTTCAAAGCGAGGGTGTATTTTTTTTTCAAAAGAAATTAAACTAAAATAGAGTAAAACAAATACGGAAATGCCTTTGGATAAATAATTGAGTCATTATAATTTACAAGCAGCGGAAAAGTTTCTCCAAATATAAATCCGAAGCATTTACACAACAACAAATGGTACATGGAACCCATTCAAATAAGATATCAAACTGACAATATTAGTATAAGTACAGTTTTCCAAATTAAAATACTCCAACCCAAAAAGAAGGACGTCTAGTCCCTATACATCAACCTAATCTGATCATCCTACCAAAAACTATACACCCTGAGTGATCTTCACGCGCCCCGTGAGATCCTCCTAACATAGCTCCAGTCAAGCATTCCCATCCGTAGGGTACGAACCGGTAGGATCGTCCTGGCTCTCATCTGAGGGCAAAGCCTAGATTTCCACAATAGTTGTAAAGGGTCACCAACCGAAATTAACAGATAACACATAACATTTAAGTTTTAAATGCACAAAATAACCTTTCAACTAAGCATGCACCTTAAAAGGATTTCTCGTATGCTAAAAGTTCATGTAATGCTTGCCAATTAAAAATGAAATCAAAATGAAGTTCTCAAATCATCAAGTAATACATAACTGACCAAAGCATTGATAAATCAATTGAGCAATCGATTATCTAACTCAAAATAAGGACTTCTGCTGAGCCAATCGATTGCCAAATCGATTTGGTCAGTTCAGCTGAGTTCCTGTATGACCAAATTGATTTCTAAGTCGATTTTGTCAGTTTTGCTGAGTCCCTGTGTTGCCAAATCGATTTCCAAATCGATTTTTGGCAGTTTGCTGAGTTCCTGCCTCTCTGCCAATCGATTTCCAAATCGATTTCTTAAAAGATTTTGAAAGACATATTTATACAATCGATTGGCAAATCGATTAGGTTAAATAGTGAACTTCCTGCAACTCATCCAATCGATTGGGAAATCGATTTCCCTGCTTATTCTTCCAAAAATACTTAAACTAATTCAATATCATTCATACACAATTCCACATCTTAACACTTAGCAATGATAACGCAATCGCTACAACATCATGAGTTTCGAAATAGTATTGCAATCAAACATTCTATCACCAAATTCTAAAACATAACACTTAACACTTATAACACAATTACTACAACATCATGGGTTTCGAAATAGTATTGCAATCAAACATGCTATCACCAAATTCCAAAACATACACTTAACACTTATAACACAATACTACACAGACAAAATGAACCAACAATTCACAAGTTAACAGGGTGTAGTCTCTCCCGGACAAACACCTGTGCAGTCTCTCACGGACAAACACAATTCACCAAGAAACCTAAGTCGTAAACGTACCACCTATCACGGGTCAGTACTGGTTACTGAGGTGCCACCTATCACGGGTCAGCACAACTTACCCAACGTAAATCGTAAACGTACTGCCTATCACGGGCCCATACCGTTTACCAAGGTGCCACCTATCGCGGGTCAGCACGATTTACCAAAACACACATAAGTAAACAAGACATTAATAGATTCCCCATTCTTAATTCTCATTTAACTTAAACCAGGGCGTAGTCTCTCACAGAAAAACCCCTGTGCAGTCTCTCACGGACAAACACAATTCACCAAGGAACGTAAGTCGTAAACGTACCACCTATCACGGGTCAGTACTGTTTACCGAGGTGCCACCTATCACGGGTCAGCACAACTTACCAAACGTAAATCGTAAACGTACTGCCTATCACGAGCCCGTACCGTTTACCAAGGTGCCACCTATCACGGGTCAGCACGATTTACCAAAACACACATAATTAAACAAGACATTAAGAGATTCCCCATTCTAAATTCTCATTTAACTTAAACGATTTTCAAAACGAAACATTAAGTAACCAAGACATTAAGAGATTCCCCATTCTTAACGCCCAGTTAACTTAAACGATTTTCAAAACAACCTTAAGTAAATAAGTCATTAAGAGATTCCCCATTCTTAATACTTATTTAACTTAAACGATTTTCAAAACAAATATTAAGTAAACGAGACATTAAGAGATTCTCCATTCTTAATACTCATTTAACTTAAAACGATTTTTCACAAACAAACACACATTAAGTAAACGAGACATTAAGAGATTCTCCATTCTTAATACTCGTTTAACTCTAATGGTTTTCAAATTCCACACAAAAAAAACTCAAACATACTTTCAACCCACATCAAAACACATCAATTCATTCTTCCACAAAATTCAACCATACACATATCAAATTTCATCAATATCAATTAAGAACACGTCAAAAACAACGAACACAAATCGACACAATCCACTACTCAAACACACAAGTTTCATTTACTCCAAATCATACGTAAATGAGTTTAAATTCATTTTCCACGAAACATTCATCAATATAACCAAAACCTAACTCTAAGATTTTACCCATAAAGCCTTAGTTTCATTTTCCCTCAAATCAATACTCAAACCCTAACAAAATTCTTTTCCACACAACCACAGATAAGTCCCTAAATGCAAACTAAAAGTTTGGAAGGAGCCCTTACCTTAACGTTAGCTTTAACGTGCGTTTCCGGTACCGCGAGTAAATCCGGTAAAATCTCCGCTCGCGACGCCGCTTCCAAATTAGTTCACTAGCACCGTAGTGTGGTGGTGAGCAACTTTCCCTTCTACCTCTTCGCGAAATGAAGCTTAGATCTAGATGAAACGGGAAGGTTTGTGTTTAACGGTTTTGAAATCCCTAACACCGTTTTTCTTAGTTTTCGAATCAAATAAGAAGAATGAAGTTGAGTAATCTTCTCTCTCACACTCACCAAACCTTGGGTTTCTAATCTTGAAGAAAAGGAACGAAAAAGAAAGCAAAACCAAGAAGAAGAAGAAATGGGTTTCGCGTAGACAACAGAGGAAGAAGATGGAAATTCTGAATTTTCTTTCTTTCCTTTTTCCTTTCTTTGTTTTTCCTTCCTTTCTATTTCTTTTCTTCCTTTTTCCTTCTTTCCTTTTTATATCCTTTTCTTTTCTTTCTATTTCCTTCTCTTTTCTCTCCACACAAACATATAAATATATATATATATATATATATATATATATATATATATATATGTATTAATTATAATTAACAAATATCTCAAAATATCTAGATATTTGTTAATTTACCATTTCCCCCATAACGCATTAAAGTCTCCGTAAAAGATTCACCGTGGTTAATTTAATTTATTTATCGACGAGTAATTTTAATCGGCATCGAAATATCTTTTTGATCATATAAACTCCAAAATATTAATAACTTTGGCTAAAAAGCCTCCGAGCCAAAATCCAAAATACTCAACAATACATAAAGTATACTTTAAAATTATGGGTCTTACATAATTCTTCTCTAATCTCTATCTTTTTTTATCTCTGTCATGAGTAACTAAACCCTATTTGTTAGGGATGAGTGTAACAAGATGAAACCCTTATTTTTATGAGTTGATTTGTAGTTATATGAATGAGTTTATTGGATTATTTTTCTGATCTCTGTGCTTAATGCTTTTTATTGCTTGATAAACATTAAAATGTTCTACGATTTGTATTTTGAAACGGAAGTGGACTTTACGAATGCTTGAGATGAGAAATTCATGAATTTGTAGTCTAGACATAGATGCAAGTCATGAAACCAATTAAATTAGTTGCAAAGACAATAAAGGAATTCAGTAACTATGATCAAATTAGACACCAAGGTTGCATTCGAAGTGAAACTCATCCCTGACATTTTTCTTATTATAAAAGATCAATTTTATTACTGTATTAATTTTAAATATTATTTCATTCTTACCAGTGCCAATCTTGGAATTTCTGCTAGAAATACTTCTCGTTACTCATTGACAAGCATCACATCCCCCATGTTCACATTTATCTTTTCTTCCACATTAGCCAA
Organism: Cicer echinospermum; assembly: GCA_002896215.2. Taxonomy (NCBI): domain Eukaryota; kingdom Viridiplantae; phylum Streptophyta; class Magnoliopsida; order Fabales; family Fabaceae; genus Cicer; species Cicer echinospermum. Next base: position 23,076 of record PGTU02017134.1, on the reverse strand, counting down.
AGACAAAAACTCATGAGTTCCTTCTGTTAGTGACACTCTGAGTTTGTTAGCAGCTAGATACTTAACAACTCCTGATTCGGGGAAAAGAACCAGTTTGCGAGCACAATCCAAGATCACATAATGATACGACATCCCATCCATACCGAGAATGACCTCGATAGATTGTAGAGGTAAAAAAATCAAATTAACCAAGAAATTCCTATTCTGGATAGTTATTTGACAATGTAAACATGCAGAATTTACTGTAAAAGTCTTAGCAGGTGTGGAAACAACCAAATCAAAAGGCAAAGCAGACACATATAACTTTAAATGATTCACACAATCCATAGCAATGAAAGAATGGGTTGCCCCCGAATCAAAAAGTGCAGTTAGAGTGTTACCTGCAATATCACAGCCATGTTGAATCAGATTGCTAGATGGATTTCCAGCTTCAGCACTCACACAATAAACGCGTCCTATAGCAGTAGGACAAGTAGCCCTAGTTACATTCACAACTGGTTCTACCTTCGTAGCCGTGCAATCCCTTGCAATGTGCCCTGGCGTCTTGCAATTGTAGCAAGTAAGTCCCTTAGATGTACAAACATTAGCATAATGTCCCTGTTCCCCACATCGGAAACATCGAATCCCTTATCCCAATTGCCTTCTGAAATTCGGGTCCCCGGGCGATTCTGCCCCCCGTTGTTATTATGTGGTTGATTATAAGGTTTAGCAACTTGTTTTCCCTTGTTGTTCTGATAATTCAACCGATTAGGCCCTCCTGAATTAAAATTCCCTCCTCGGCTAGCCCTCTTATATTTCATATCCTCAACTTCTCTACATTTTTCCACAAGAACTTGGAAACATTGAATTCCCAAGGGTAAGACAGAGTCTTAATCTCATACTTTAGTCCATCTTGGAAACGATGACACATGAATGGTTCATCAATCTCTTCACGGAAAAACCTGAAATGCCTTGACAACGATTCAAACTTAGCGGCATATTCACCCACTTTCATGTTCCCCTGATGATATTTTAGAAAATCATCACCCAGTTTAGTCCTGGTACTCATCGGGAAGTATTTGTCCAAAAACTTCCTTTTGAATGATTCCCAATTCACCTCCTCGTGAGCTGATCTCATCAACAACCTTGTACTCCTCCACCAATACTCAGCATCCCCTAATAGCAGATAAATGGCATAGTTGACCTTCACTCCTGCCTGACAATTAATCATCTCAAAGATCTTTTCCACTTTTTGGATCCACTGATCCGCTATCTCTAAATTCTCATCACCCTTAAACTTGGGAGGATTGTAACGACGAAAATCTTCTAATCCTCTTAACTCAACAACATAGATATCTTTTTCGCTCTTTTCTAGATCCCGCGGTGTCTTTGCAGCAGTCTGGGCGGCAACAGAAGCAGCCATGTTATTCATAGCTTCCACCATTTGGTTGTCCCTATTGACATTGACTCTTTGAGCGTCATTCCTTCTTGGCGGCATGGTTTTCCTATAAAACCATCATCAAGAAGAGTCTTAACACCACTTCAAATAATTCTAAAACTAACTTCCGACCACATCAACACAAAATAACTACCCCTGATATGACAACTCAGACAAATTACCCTGATGCATGATCAGATAATGACTCCCAACCTATAGGTTGACCTACAATCTATAACCAAAAACTCCACAGCCCCAAAGAAATCCAAACCAAAGCTCTGATACCACAATTGTAACAACCCCTTTTTTATAAAAAAAAAAAAAAAAACAAAATCGAATTCATAAATAGAGGAAAAAAATACTTTTGGATAAAAATTTAAGTCGTAACACAACGACAAAAGTCAACAATATTTACAAGCAGCAGAATAGTTTTTGAAATAAAAATCGAAAGTATTTAAACATCAAAATACATCGGGGCTATGAGGCCTATAAGACATAGCTCATACCTCTGGGGTATTCTCGGCAGGCACCTGTACAAAAGCATTGCTCCAAAAATTTTGACTCCCCCACGTCACATCAAAAAGTGGTACATGGACCCATCAAAATAAAAGTCTAGCTGACAAAATGAGGTATAGATACAGTCTTCCAAAGTGAAATAAATACATCCACGAAAGAAAGACATATATCCCCTATACAACCGTCTAATATGATCATGCTACAAAAAAAAAAAAAACTATAAAGCTCGGGTGATCTCCACGCCTCCCACTAAATCCTTTTGACATAGCTTCGGTCAGGTATATCTAACTACCTTCCCATCTCCAGGGTACTAACTGGTGGGATGATCTTGATTCTCATCTGAAGGCAAAGCCCAGATTTCCACAATAATTGTAAAGGTCGCCAACTGAAATTAACAAATATCAAATAACATTTAAATTTTAAATACACAAAATAACATTTCATCTTATCATACTCCTTGGAGGATTTTCAAATGTCAAACATGCATAAACAAGATAAAAAATGAAGTTTTTAACACAATTGCACTCTAGTATTTGAATACAGCATCCTTGTATTTGTATACAGTGTTGTTTCAGAAGTCAGTAGCAAAATGAGGACATCTGTATTTGATTACGACCTTCTTGTATTCGAATACAATGTTGTTTTAGAAGTCAGTAGCGAAATCAGGACAACTGTATTCGACTACAACCTCATTATATTCGAATACAACTGCAGAAAATGCAGAATTCAGTTTCGAAATGGTTTCGCAATCAAACAACACTTACAAACAATTCCAAACAATCACACTTACCAATTACGACACAATCACAACAACCATTGAGTATACATATATAATCATCACAGTATATCAAACATGACTCGCATGCCAAGCACCCTAATGCAATGCGTATATGCCAAAATGCATGAATTCCAGAATTCCAACAAAAATCCTCCTCGAAGGGGCGTAAATCATAATTGTACCGCCTATCATAGGCCTTGTACTAATTACCAAGGTGCCACCAATCACAGGCCCGTACGATTTACTAAGTGTCGCCTATCATAGGCCTTACACTATTTTCTAGAGTGCAATCGCTCACAGATCAGCACATTCTAGAGTGCAATCTCTCCCAGATCAGCACGACGCGATAATCCAACAAATCACATGACATCATCTCGTGGCCCATCACGGTCACAACTATCACCATGGCCTTTTCGCGGTCTCCATGTACTATAAAATATATGAGCATACTCTGACTCTTTCTACAACAATCATTAAGTAAATGCAGATATTAAAAGATTCCCCATTTTTAATACTCATTTAACACTAATGATTGTCAAATTCAACACAAAGCATACTCAAACATATATTTTCCACCACAACACATCAAATTTAATCCATCATTTACATTAAATTCGATCAATTCAAATTCCACAAAAACCACACCAAGTTCAATCATCAATCACTCATAAATCACAACTTAAAATTCAATCATCACATAAATTGAATTAAATTCATTTTCCACCACATTACACATAATCACAATAAATTCGTTTTCTACAAATTCACACATCAAATACATCCAATTTCTTTTCCAAAAAATCACAAATAATGTCCTAAATGCAAACTAAAAGTTTGGAAGGAGCCCTTACCTTCACGGTAGCTTTAACAAGTGATTACGGCACCGCGATTAATTTCGATAAAATTTCCGCTTGCGTCGTCGCTTCTAAAGTTTGTTCACTAGCACCGTTGCAGGGAGATGGGCAACTTTCCCTTCTAACCCACCAAACCTTGAGTTTCTTTTCTTGAAGTAAAAGAAAGCAAAAGAAAAAGAATGGAGAATGAAGAAGAAGAAGGCGTGGTCGCATGGCAGCAGGGAAGAAAGGTTATGTTTTCTTTCTTTTCTTTTCCATATATATATATATATATTAATTAAACCAAACCAATATCTAAATATCTATATATTTTAGATATTTATAAAAATCATCATTTCCACATCACCTCCCATCACTTCTCAAACCATTTTGTTAAAAATATCTACTCTCGTCGCAACTCAATTGACAGATAAAATTTTCAATAATCCGAGATATTTTTAACAAAACTGCCTGGTATTAAATTCTTTGTAACATAACTAAATTATTCTTCGACAAAAGATTCATCGTACTTAATCTAATTTATTTATCGACGAATAATTTTATTCAGGGCATCAAAAACATATTTTTGGGCATTAAACTCACAGAATATCAATAACTTGGCTAACAAGCCTCAGAGTTCAATACCAAAATACATAAATTAGAATTTAAAACTATGAGTCTTACAACAATCTAATAACAAGTCAATATCCCAATATCCTCTACTCATCAAAGACGCGTTTATCATCTTATTAAAGAAATGCATTACAAACTCTGAAAATGTCATCATCTGCGATTTGTGTTCTTAAATCAAGATACACTGAATTAACTAAGAAGATACGTATATATGGACATGTCTTAAATAGTTGATATGATTTAAATATCGATTCAATATCTTCAATTGAGTATACATTTTTCCTTATTTAAGTATAAATCAATCAATATTTAAAAGGCGACTAAGAATGAAAAAGGAAATATTATAAGAAGAACTTTTGTAAAAGCCTTGAATACATCTAAAGATTAAAATGATTGTAAAATCTTCTCAGTACAAAGTTACAAGAATTGATGTAAATTAGTCAAAGTGTTTCATATACTTGAATTGATATATGACTTGAAATGTAATATATTCTTAATGAAAGTTAGTATACTAGAAACATACTTTGTGTCAATCCAAACATAACTTGGAACTGATGTAAACTAGCTCAATAGTGGCAACAAATCCTTCAACAGAAGCTAGCCATAAAATTGAGAAGCGTGCTAACGATAACTTTCCAAAGAGAAATAAAAAAAAATACTCAAAATCTAAAGGGGTAGAGTAAATAATACTTATACACTATTATTTAAATAGCGGATTAAGTATTCGACTCAACTAAGAGAAAATCTCTCTAGTAGGGAATACTACATGCAGCAAAATCTCTATGATAGAGGAGCTCTTGTTCAAATTCCTTTAACTTTTCAAATATTCTAGCTAAGTTTATAGTTGCCAAGTCCAATGCCTTATTAATAGTTATTACCATCGGTTTAGATTCTACATCAATATCTGATCGTTTGCCCTCATGTGAGATTTACAAAATGTTCCACATTTTTTAGGTTGTTTGACAATTGAAAACATTTTAATATTTATATTGTCCTAAAGTGAACACAAGAATGTTATTAGTTTTCCAATGGTATTGAACATTTTTCTTGCCCAAATCAATTTATTTCTCATTTGATTTATCAATTTCAATACCATGTTGATGCATCTTTTGAATATAGGGTCCATTCTCAATAACCTTACATACATCCAAATCACAAGCAACAATATGGATTCTCGCTCGTTCTTTCCGGTATGAATACTCAACACCTTTGAAAATAGGTACTCTATTGTACTCCCTTTGACTCTGGAATCGTGTTATTTGTCATTTTTGTTTAACTCTTTATGTCGTTAGACTTGCAATACTAAGAGACCTGATTCTTGATGCCACTTGAAGACGAAGTTATCTATGGACTAACAAAATAATCTATGGACTCTAGAAGTTGTGTAGAATAGAGTCCTCATTTTCAGAGTTTAATGGATCACACAACAAAAATATTTTTATCGTGATACTCTTGCATTTGTTTTTTTATTTGGAAAATTTGATTAAAAAAGTTATGATTTTGCAATGAATCAATCCAATTAAGATATGAGAATTTAGCACAAGAAAATGAATTTAATCAAATCCTTTTTAAGAAACCTTTGATTCAATTAAAATTTGAAGAGTGCTAGAACCATTTAATGGAGCACAATAATAGAAACAAAAAGAAAATATAAAATTTAATTAAGAATTCAAATCAAAATTGTTGAGATTAGTTCATAACACAATTATTTGAATAAGAAAATTCAATTATTTATTAGATACCTAAGACTAAAATATGAGTAGCAAATGAGGACTTAAAATGAGCTAATTAGAAGGAAAAATAAAGAATATTTTAAGTCAAGACTCTGTAATAGTTTTTAGTTTTATTTGTGTTTAATTTGAATTATAATAATTTTAGTTAAGTGGTGTAAGCCTAATATAGGTATCCAGAATTGACTTTTGGCCCATTTTAGGAATAAGGTAAATTCTTCTTTAAATACTTTGTAAGAGTCTCATTTAAGATAACTTTGAAATAAATTAGAATTTCTTCTAATAAGAGTTGTGAGTGAGATGTATCTCCTCTTTGAGTTATTGGATTAGAACTTGCTTGAATCTTATCAATGAATTACTTACCATTGTGGCGATTTCACATTAGCTTATCAATCATCCTTGATTGTTGTGCCTTCTTCATCTTCTCCACCTAACCCATGTTTGTTTGTTTATTTTCCCTTTTATTTTACCACTATAACTCAAGAAATCATTTGGTTAGATCTTCAATCTCATTTGGAAGCACTCAAATTCACATCAGTATATAAGGTATATAAATTTTGTTTTATTTTAATATATATATATATATATTAAAAAATGTTTTGGTGCCTCTAAAAAGTAAGGCACTATGCTGCTGCTCCTTTTGCACATCCTCAAACCCCACATGTAAAGAGAGAGATATACAGAGGAACATGTGGTTTTGAATAAAGATTAGGGAGTAATAAGTATCCAAAGATAATCACTCATTTTTTTCTTCTACTATTCATTTGTTTGTTGAAAATTATCCTTTATTCTTAATTACTCATTAATAATTCATGTATTTGTCATGAATTGTTATGTACGTTTGTTTGGTGCTTAGTTGTGGGAAATTTGGTACTTAGCCTACTAGCAGTGTGATTAGTTGATTGCTTGATTCGTCATTTGCTTAAGTGATAACATGATGTTTAGGCTAATTTTCACCCAAGACAATTATTCCCTTTTTATCAACTGATTACATAGAGAAGAGATTCCTAAAAAACACAAAGATCCAATGTTATATTCTTATCTACAATTTCCCTAAGTAATATTGTAGGTCAAAGATCATTTTCACAATCGCTTCAGGCATCTTCACCCCATTATCTCTTAATGAAGAAACCAACTCAAAAATGTTGGGACATTTTGCTCGAGTTTTAGTTGATTAGGACATGTTACTGTTGGAACCAAGTTGATTTTACACTTAGAGTTTTTATGATAACGAAAGTATTTTATGAGAATAATATATTTGATTTCAAAGAGTATGAAAGAAGATATGGTCAAGATTTGTAGAAGATTTGAAAATGATTTGGTCAAGATTTATCTACAACAAAATATGAACAAAACCAATCTGAAGAATTTACAAATGCAATCTGAACAAAGTACGAACATAATCAATGTGAAGAATTAACAATCTCAATCTAAACAAAATAGGAACATAGTCAATTTCAATAATTTACAAACACAATATGAAAAAAATACAAAGAGAGAAACACTTGTTTGAATGAGAAATATTTTATGAGGGTTCTTTTCTTACAGTGTGAGAGTTATTATTATTATCAACTTTGTTAGAAGCAAACACTTAAAGTTTCAATCTTTTGTATCCAACCCAGTAGTGTTTATTTGCTTCTTCAATCAAGGGTTGTCAGGTTGTTAGGAGAAGACTTGGCTTATAGGGTCAAGGTGGTTAGTTCCTCAAAAGTCTAGGTTACTAGGTTATTTGGGAACTAGATGTAGTCAAGTTAGTGGTGAACCAAGATAAATCTATATGTCAAATTATTTATTACCTCTAAATTTGATTGCTTCTTATCTAAGTAATTCATAAAAACCATCCATCATTCATCAAATTAGCAAAATATTATCAAATTTTTCAAACACAATTCAACCTCGTTCTCGTGTTTGCACCTTGAATTACAAGAGCTGCAAGATTGCATTCTTGTTGAATTTGAAGGGTATGCATTTTTTGTTGACATTCATTATAAATTCTTTTGAATCATGTAACGTTGTTGGGAATTTAATAGACACTTGTCATAAAAATTATAATGGTCATGGAATGATTCAATCTGTTGAAGATGTTACAATTGCAAATAAGTTGATAAATTAAAGTATGTCCCTCACAACATTGTTGCTCTGAACAAGGTCAAAACGGAATATACAGAGAAAAATATTCAGTGTTATAATACTCATCGTGTTATTAACTCTTCTTTTATTGATCATATCATCAACGTTGATCTAGAAGGAACAATTATTTTTTAAGATTTTTCTCCCTCTGATCAAGAAAATATTGATAAAAATCGTAAAGAAACTTCTAACTCAAACACAATTGATTTTGAGAAATTAGAAATTCCAGGGACACTTTAGGAATTTTAGGTCGAGCCTACCAAGGTCCTAAAAATGTAATTTATAAGGTCTTTGATTCCAACTTATCTAGTTCAGCTAACATAGATCATATACAAGAAAATCGTCAATATCTAGGTATGCGTATTGTTGGTTCTTGGAGTGATGCAGTGTTAGAGAAGAAAAAGATTCAAAACCATAAAATCTCTTCTGATTTGAATGTCAACTCGAAGGCTATGGTGTTGAGTATGACATATCTAAATGTTATTGATGATATTTTACATTTGAGAATTGTTCATAACTTAGAGATACTGCATGGTTTTCTTAAAAATAGAGATGCTAGCGAAACAAATCGTAGAGATGACAGTATACAATAAATATTAATTTGCAGAATCTATTTATTGCTAGTGAAGTTACTTTTACGAATGTGATTTCTAAGGAAAGAAAAAAAATATGCAGAAAGACGTTACAATATATAATTTTCGGCAAAGGTGCAGAAAACTTGCGTGATTTGAGAAACTTTTTTTTTTACTTTTTTTTCTTTTTTCTATTATAGGTTAAGTTTATATCCCTCAAGTTGTTTTCTTTCTCTTTTTAATAAATTTTTAGCTTTAAAAAATATTATGTTGAGAATAACCTAAGATTTTTAGCTATATCCCTCATATGTGGGTTTCTAGACTATTCAAAAGGGAATCTAGTTTTGTAGGTTAAAGTATAAGCTAAGAATTCATGAAAATTAAAGGAAAGCAACACAGGAAAACTAAAAAGATATGTAAACATTTTGTTTGATTGATTGTGGGTATTGGATATAAGCTTTATAATAAGTATTTATAGACTTAAAATAACTAAACAACCTGTTGGAACCAAGTTAGTTTTATACTTAGAGTTTTGATGTTAACAAAAATATTTTACGAGAACAATATATTTGACTTCATAAAGTATGAAAGAAGATTCAGGTTTTTGAAAAAAAATCTAAAATAAGATTTTATTCAAATTTTTAATTGCAGAAATTTTTTTGACCAAGTTGAAAAGAAGATATGGTTAAGATTCGAAGAAGATATAATCAATATTTTATCAACAATAAGATGTGAATTATTTCACTTCAGTCTAATGGACAATATATAATTTTTTTGAATTTTACTTTATAAATAGTTATTTGCAGTAATTATCTATTGTTTATGTTCTATTTATTGATCTAATTGTTCATTTCTTATTATCGAATTCAATCATAGTTTAACGAGTTGATCCATTTAAATTATGACTTATAGATCTCGTCATTTTGATTAGTAGTCTAATGGTTAAAATATTTCGACAACAATGCAATCGGTATACCCTATTTATTTTCATAAATGTGATATGCATTATATTTTCTTATTGTTTAACTTACATGCCAGAACTAATCCAATTACTCCGATTTCTTTTGGAGATTACTACATGTGTTAAATTGTACAATGAAAAGAATATTAAATTGTTAAAATCAAATCGATTTGAAGTACAATGACCCTTAACTGTTTTGATGATGACAAAAATCATTTTATTGGTGGTTACCCTTAGTTGATTTGAAAAACAATTTATTGCGCGAATGAATTTATTTAAGTGTGAAGATCATTTGTCATGAACTTTAAAGATTTTGCATTGCTTCCTCTAATGACTAGAAAAGATAAATGTAAGACCCGTAATTTTAAAGTACCATTTATGTATTTTTGGCGTATTTTGGATTTTGGCTCGGAGGCTTTTAAGCCAAAGTTAATAATATTTTGGAGTTTTATAATCAAAAAGGTATTTCGATGCCAATTAGAATTTCTCGTCGATAAATAAATTGAATTTAACTGCGGAAAATCCTTTACGGAGAATTTAAGGCGTTTCGGGCGAAACGGTAATTTAATAAATATCTAGATTTGGAGATATTTGTTAAGTTATATTTATTATATTTATATATGTTTGTTTGGAGGGAAAAAGAAAGGAAAACTAGAAGGAAGGAAAAGGAAAAGAAAATAGTATATAAAGGAAGGAAGGAAAAAGGAAGAAAGGAAAAACAAAGGAAAGAAAAAGAAAGGAAGGAAATTTCCAATTTCCATCTCCTTCCTCAGGTTCACGCAAGAAAACCAAAAATCCATCCTTTCTCCATTTTTCGTTTTCGTTGCTTCCTTTCCTTCAAAGCTAGTGACCCAAGGTTGGGTGAGAGTTAGATCAAGATTTTCGCAACTCCACTCTTCCTCTTTGATTCAAAAACGAAGAAAAACGGTTTTTGAGATCCAAACACAAACCCCTCCGTTTCTTCTTGATCCAAGCTTCATTTCTCGAAGAGATAGAAAGGAAAGTTGCTCACCACCACGCTACGGTGCTAGTGAACTAATTTGGAAGCGGCGTTGCGAGCGGAGATTTTACCGGAATTACTCGCGGTACCGGAAACGCACGTTAAAGCTAACGTTGAGGTAAGGGCTCCTTCCAAACTTTTAGTTTGCATTAGGGACTTATATGTGGTTGTGTGGGAAGTAATTTGTTAGGGTTTAATGTATCGATTTGGGGAAAAACGAAACTAGGGCGTTATGGGTAAAACCTTAGAGTTATGTTTTGTTTATATTGATGAATGTTTCGTGGTAAATGAAATTTGATGTATCTGTGTGTTATGTTGCTTTGATTTGTGTTCGTTGTTTTTAACATGCTCTTAATTGACATTGATGAAATTTTGATATGTGTATGGTTGGATTTGTGAATAAATGAATTGATATGTTTTGATGTGAGAATTTGTTTGAGTTTGTGTTGTGTGGAATTTGAAAACCATTAAGTTAAATGAGTATTAAGAATGGGGAATCTCTTAATGTCTCGTTTACTTAATGTGCGTTTGTTTGTGAAAAATCGTTTAAGTTAACTGGGCGTTAAGAATGGGGAATCTCTTAATGTCTCGGTTACTTAATATTTTGTTTTGAAAACCGTTTAAGTTAACTGGACGTTAAGGAGGGGGAACCTCTTAATGTCTCGGTTACTTAATATTTTGTTTTAAAGAAAAATCGTTTAAGTTAACTGGGCGTTAAGAATGGGGAATCTCTTAATGTCTCGGTTACTTAATATTTTGTTTTGAAAACCGTTTAAGTTAACTGGACGTTAAGGAGGGGAACCTCTTAATGTCTCGGTTACTTAATATTTTGTTTTAAAGAAAAATCGTTTAAGTTAACTGGGCGTTAAGAATGGGGAATCTCTTAATGTCTCGGTTACTTAATATTTTGTTTTGAAAACCGTTTAAGTTAACTGGACGTTAAGGAGGGGGAACCTCTTAATGTCTCGGTTACTTAATATTTTGTTTTAAAGAAAAATCTTTTAAGTTAACTGGGCGTTAAGAATGGGGAATCTCTTAATGTCTCGGTTACTTAACATTTTGTTTTGAAAAACCGTTTAAGTTAACTGGGCGTTAAGAATGGGGAATCTCTTAATGCCTCGGTTACTTATTATTTTGTTTGGAAAATTGTTTAAGTTAAATGGGCGTTGAGAATGGGGAATCTCTTAATGTCTCGGTTACTTAATGTTCGTTTTTGAAAATCGTTTCAGTAAATGAGTATTAAGAATGGGGAATCTCTTAATGACTTATTTACTGAATGTTTTGTCTTGAAAATCGTTAAGTTAAATGAGAATTAAGAATGGGGAATCTCTTAATGTCTCGCTTTTTTATGTGTGTTTCGGTAAATCGTGCTGACCCGGGATAGGTGGCACCTTGGTAAACAGTACGGGCCGTGATAGGCAGTACGTTTACGATTTACGTTTGGTAAGTCGTGCTGACCCGGGATGGGTGGCACCTCGGTAAACAGTACGGACCCGTGATAGGTAGTACGTTTACGACTTACGTTCCTGAGGGAATTGTGTTTGGTAAGTTGTGCTGACCCGGGATAGGTGGCACCTCGGTAAACAGTACGGACCCGTGATAGGTAGTACGTTTACGACTTACGTTCCTGCGGGAATTGCGTTTGTCCGTGAGAGACTGCGCAGGGTTTGTCCGTGAGAGACTACGCCCTGGTTTAAGTTAGACGAGAATTAAGAATGGGGAATCTCTTAATGTCTCGTTTACTCGTGTATGTTTTGGTAAGTTGTGCTGACCCGGGATAGGTGGCACCTCGGTAAACGGTACGGACCCGTGATAGGTAGTACGTTTACAACTTACGTTCCTGAGGGAATTGTGTTTGTCCGCAAGAGACTACACCCTGTTGATTTGTGAACTGTTGGTTCATTTTGGTTGTGTAGTAATGTGTTATAAATGTTAAGTGTTATGTTTTGGAATTTGGTGATAACATGTTTGATTGCAATACCATTTCGAAATCCATGATGTCTTAGTAATTGTGTTATCAGTGTTAAGTGTTAAGAATTGGGATTATGTATGAATGTGATTGAGTTAGTTTAGGAATTTTGAAAGAATACACAGGTAAAATCGATTTCCCAATCGATTGGATGGGTAAACAGGGACTTGGCCAATTCACAAATCGATTAGCCAATCGATTTCGAAATCATTTTTTTAAAGGAATCAGTTAGGAAATCGATTGCCCAATCGATTAGGCCTTAAGGCAGGGGCTCAGGAACCAATCAATCGATTTACTAATCGATTGAATTCAGCCAGGATTCTGTTTCATTAAGAATCCCTCACCAAATCGATTAGGAAATCGATTGGCTCGAAACCAGGGGCTCAGGAACCAATCAATCGATTTACCAATCAATTGAATTCAGCCCAGGATTCTGTTTTCTTTAATAATCCTTCACCAAATCGATTGCCTAATCGATTAACTCAGTGAAAATCCTCAGTTTTAGTTGTATGATTGTTTGCTCATGAAACTATCCATGTCTTGATTTGTTATGTTATAATTAGGGGATTGAGAACCTCAGTTTACTTTCATTTTAACTGGCAAAGTATTGTATGAACTTTTCGCATATTGAAAATCCTGCTAAGGTGCATGCTTGGTTGTAAAGTTATTTTTAGCATTCAAACTTAAATGTTATGTGTTAACTGTTATTTTTCGGTTGGTGACCTTTACAATTATTGTGGAAATCTGGGCTCTGCCCTCAGATGAGAGTCAGGACGATCCCACCGGTCCTTACCCTACGGACGGAAATGGAGATGGGAACGCTTGACTGCAGCTACGTTAGGAGAATCTCACGGGGCGCGTGGGAGATCAGTCAGGGTGTTTAGTTGTGTTGTAAAATGATCAGATTAGGTTGGCATAGAGGGATCAGATGCCTTTCTTTTGTATTGCATTCATTTTAAAATGGAAGACTGTACCTATACTAATATTGTCAGCTTGACATGTTATTTTCGATGGGTTTACATGTACCATTTGTTGTTGGGTAAATGGTTTGGATTTATAAATTGGAGTAACTTTTCCGCTGCCTGTGAATTATAATGACTCAATTATTTATCCAAAGGCATTTCTTTATTTTATTTCTCTGCTTTATTTTAAATTCTTTTTAAAAAAAAAATATACCTCGCTTTGAAAACGGGGTGTGACAATAAACAAAGTTAGAAAGTCAATGTTTGAAGAATCTATTTAAATTTGTGTCTGACTCTTTTTAACACGCTCTAAACGTGCCTTTGTTGAATTGAATAATACAAGATAGTTGTGATGATTATGCATCAGATAATTCTGGTAAACATGATGATTTTCTAATTAACGCTTCAAATCAATACTCTAACTAAGTCAACTCTATGATTTAAAGTCAACTTTGTTAAGTCAAATAACTATAGCAAAACTTTGAAGTACTAAGCATGACTTGCCCAACATTAGAAGTACTTGTTCTTGAATATGCAGAAACTCTAATTCAGGCAAGTCTTTTCTTCAAAATGAAATATTTCAATCATAGTTGTTGACTTCCATTAGAGCTATTGACTTTCTTGTTGGAGTGAGATGTTGTGTTTCTTCAATGATAAAATTCAGAGGTAGAATTGTTTGACATAGAATTAGTGGCTTTGAGAAAATCACATTGTTGAATCATCAGAGTCACATAACGTTGAAGTACTAAGCATGACTTGCCCGAATCAAAATTCCAAAAAATTCTGAATGGAAAATATATTCGTCAGACCAAAGTATACAAAGAGCTTCTCATGAAGTTTAAGATGAATGATTGCAAATCTCTGGCTACAGCAATGCATCCACCTACTCGATTAATAAAGATGAATCAGGAAAGAAAGTTGACTAGAAAACATATAGAGGAATGAAATGGTCAGTTCTATATCTTACTATTTTCATTCCTGATATTTTATTTAGTGTGTTGTGTGCCATATTTCAGAAAAGTACTTCTAATGTTGGTTTATTCTATAAAGTGTCAACTAAGTACATGTTAGTAGGATACTGTGATGTTGACTATGCTGGAGACAAATTTGAAAGAAAAAGCATCAATGGAATGTCATGGTTAACCAAAACACAAAGCACAATTGCAATGTCAAAAGTAGAAGATGATATATTTTAGCAAGAAGATGCAACTCTCAATTATTATGGATGAAACATCAGTTGGATGACTAAAAAATAAATGAGAGTAACTTCCATATTATGTGATAATACATCTTCTATTTTTCTAACTAAGAATCCAAGTCTACATTCTAGGTTTAAACACATAGAAAAAAAACATCACTTTATTAGGGGCTATATTCAAAAATGTGGGTTAAGTATCTAGTTTATAGACATTGAACATCAATGGACTAACATATTCACTAACCCACTAGCTGAAGAGAGATTCGAATTTATTAAGAAGAATATGAACCTAGTATCTATATCTGATTAATGTTTTGATTTAGATTTGTTTGATGCTTTGATTATAGTAGTTTAAACTTAAATAGATGTGCGTTTCAAAGCTTAACTCTGATCTACTAAATGGTGTTAACTCATTAGTCAATTGCCATTTGAATGCTTGTGTATTTCATGTTTATTTATTTGCATGTTTGTTTTGTTCATGTGTCTGATTGTTGTTTTGCTTTATTTTTGTTTAAATAAATTGCTATCAAAAAGTATTTTTTTTTTGTCATCATGACTAGAAGAAGTAAAAAAGGCCAGAGGAAATGACCTGAGGAACATTACAGGTAATGACCAGAGGAAGCAAAGTCAAACCCAACCAATGCACTTGTTGTTGTGTGCGCACATTTACCCCTGAAGATTTGCCTTTTATGATTATGTGTTTCTTCCTCTAAAGACTGAAATATGTTTCATGTGTGCATGCCTCTGATGAACAATATTTTAGCATGTTTATCATGAATTGTCTTTTGCATGCCTTTGATGAACAGTATTTCTGCATGCCTCTCATAAATAGTTCTTCTGCATGCCTCTGATGAAGTCTATTTTCTGCATGACTTGAAACTCGAAGCTATTGTTCAAATCTTGCTTATGAAGCTCATGTTCCGCTAGCTCAACTAATTGTTCTCTCCCAAATCAAATCAAGCGTATTATTTTAGCTAATTTAATTAAAATTCGTTTGGGTTTGGTGTCTTACTTAGAATAAAACTAGTATCAATCAGGTTAAGTGAACATAGGCAGAAGTAAAACATGAATTGAAGAATTAAAGTGACACAAGAATTTATCCTCGTTCACCACAAACTTGGTAGTTACGTTCAGTCCCCTCATCTAGAAGGATTTAACCTACTAATTCAAAACTTGAACTACACAACACCTGACCCTGCAAGCTAGTCTTCTTAAAACAACCTAACACCTACAGACTTTTTGAGCAACATAAACACCTTGACTCTAAAGGTCAAGTCTTCTCAACACAACCTGAAAAACATACAAATTGATTGAGGAACACAAAAGCTACTACCGAGCTGGGTTATAAGAGTTTAGAAATAATTGTTTGCTTCTAACAAGATGATTCTAACAATGACTCTCACACTAGAAAATAATTTAGAAATATTTATTTTGAGAAGTGTATCTCAAGACCTTAACCTTATGAACTCTAATGACTTAGGAAATTTTGCTTGTGAGTTCCCCTTTTTTTTTCTTCCACCTTGAGTATCTATTTTATATAATCGGTTATGATTTTTTCTTTGTCTTACACAAATCTGAAACATATCTTTGCAAATAACAAATGTATCTTCTTGTGAATGTTTCTTCTCGTAAATAATTCATATCTTGTAGATTCTAATCAACTCTTCTTATAAATAATTCATATCTTCTTGTAGATAATCTTAATCAAATCTTTTGTAAATAATTCATATCTTTCTGGTGATAAATCTTGATCAAATCTTCTTGGAAATAATTCATATCTTCTTGTTGATAGATCTTGAATCATATCTTATTCAATCTCGACCATGTTACTCTCTTCAACTTGGTCAAACATTTTCTTCAATTATAAATCTGAATCAAATCTTATATTGAATTCTCTTCGAAAACACAAATTGCTTTCATATCTTCTTGATTTGAGAAAGAATGGATTTGAGTTGTTCTTGGATCTTCACAAGTTTTTGATTCGGCTAGTCTTCTTTTCATACTTAATTCTTTCAATTTCACATGTTGACTTTTTATCAGAGGCATTGACTTCTTATTGGAGTGGATGTTGTGTTTCTTGAATAATGATAGTCTGAGATAGAATTGCATGACTTAGAGTGTGCATTAGGAAAATCACCTTGTTGAAACATGAGAGTTAAGTGAAACAGTATAGACTACATATCAGAGGCAACATTTGAAGTATGCTGCACCATTTTTGATCATTGATTGTGTGGTTTAAATTTACGATTTGAACAATCTCTCTAGAGTTAATTATACCTTAATATGAACTCTGAGAGGTATGTTGAGTTTGTGTCATCAGATACATGCAAGGGATTTAGAGGCATGCTTCAAATTCAATCTTTAAAGCATTCTTCAGATTCAGTTTATCAGACTGATCTTCAATACGCAAACATCATACCTAGACTTCAGACGCAAACATCAAACTAAACTCTCAGACCCATGCATCAAACTAGACATCAGAGGCAATCCTTTGTAACCGTCCAAAGTGCGTTACTTTCATAGGCATATGTTCAGAGGCAAACGTGTATAACTTTGTTGTTTCTGATGGTCACTTCCTCTGATGACTTTCCTCTAGTTGTTTCCTATGGTACCTTCCTCCGATTCTTTTTGAAATTTTTGCATACTTAATGAAGCCATTAATCCAAATTATTGTTCACTTTTGTTGAGCATCAAAACTATAAGTGGAAAATCAACTTGGTTCAACAATATCCCCTTTAAGATGATGACAAATTGTATTTTTTATAACAATGTTTCTTTTATTACTTGACTTTCCCCTGATTAAGGATCCCCAAGTCTAAGTAATTTGTTTCATTATCTCCCATATTAAATTGTTCTCAAATATCTTTTTCCCTCTTTTGTCATCAGACAAAACACTTGCAAGTAAAAAAAATTTATGTATTTTCCTTTTTTTTATAAGTAGAATGAACAAAAAATAAAATATAGCCTAATATGAATTAAACATAATAAATGAATCTAGTGTGAATATAAACTACTCTAGTTTTGAAACATCGTCATTCAGGCATAAGGTAAGGTTATATTTTTTCTAATGAAGTCAATCTATCTTCAACTGTGGCTTGATGGAATATGTGTTAGTCCGTGGTGTTTTAGTGTTCTACAAAGTGGATACTTAGTACTCATATTTTGTACAAAGTCCTAATGAAATGATGTTTTATTTCTATGTGTTTGACTCTAAAAGTGTAGGATTGGATTCTTGGTAGGAAATGGTAGTAAGTGTTGCAAAGAAATGGGGTTTAAGTATCTCTTATGCTGTAATTTATCTAGTTGAGATTTCCCATCCATAGCAAATTGAGAAACTACAACCAGCTGTTGAAATGATCATCCCAATAGTTTTGCATCTCAATCACAAATAAACCTCTTGGAAGAAGTCAAGATAAAACGATGGGTCAAGAGGTCTCTAATGGAAATTAGGGATGAAGACCAGATCTAAGGATGAAAAAATCAGATTCGATGTGAATATTTTTCACTAATCATAATATTTGAGGATAAACCGAGTGGCATTCATCACAATACTCAAGTTGAGGATGAGTTGTAAGACCATAATTTTTAAAGTACCATTTATGTGTTTTTGGTGTATTTGGATTTTTGGCTGGAGCTTTTAAGCCAAAGTTAATAATATTTTGGAGTTTTATAATCAAAAAGATATTTTGAATGCCAATTTAAATTTCTCGTCGATAAATAAATTGAATTTAACTGCGATGATCCTTTACGGAAATTTAATGCTTTCGGGTGAAAAGTATTTTTAACAAAATCTAGATTTTGAGATATTTGTTAGTATATTAATATATTTAGCTATATGTTGTTTGGAGAAAAGAAAGAAAACCTAGAGGAAGAAAAGGAAAAGAAAATAGTAGATAAAGGAAGGAAGGAAAAAGGAAGAAAGGAAAAACAAAGGAAAGAAGAAAGGAAGGAAATTTCAAAACTTCATCTTCTTCCTCTAACCGTGACCCATTTTTCTCCTTTCTCCCATTTTCGTTTTCGTCGCTTTGTTTCTTCAAAACTAGTAACCTAAGGTTGGGTGGGAGTTAGATCAAGGTTTTCGCAACTCCACTTTTCCTCTTTGATTCGAAACGAAGAAAAACGGTTTTTGAGATCCAAACACAAACCCTCCGTTTCTTCTAGATCCAAGCTTCATTTCTCGAAGAGATAGAAGGGAAAGTTGTCACCACCACGCCACGGTGCTAGGGACCTATTTGGAGGCGAAGTTGCGAGCGGAGATTTTTACCGAATTACTCGCGGTACCGAAACGCACGTTAAAGCTAACGTTAAGGTAAGGGCTCCTTCCAAACTTCTAGTTTGCATTAGGGACTTATCTGTGGTTGTGTGGGAAGGAATTTGCTAGGGTTTAATGTATCGATTTGGCGAAAAACGAAACTAATGCGTATGGGTAAACCTAGAGTTAGGTTTGTTATATTGATGAATGTTTCGTTGGTAATATGACTTGAAGTCATTGTGTAATGATTGTGAGTAAATGAAATTTGATGTAATCTGGTGTTATGCTGCTTGATTGTGTTCGTTGTATTTGGCGTGTCCATACTTGATGTTTGTTAATTGGTGTGGTTGTTGTGAATTGATGGTTTGAATGTGAGAGTATGATTGAGTTTTGTTTTCATTGGAATTGAAAACCAATTAGAGTAAACGAGTATTAAAAATGAGGGAATCTTTAATACCTCGTTTACTTAATGTGCATTTGAGGAGAATGTTTAAGTTAACTGGGCGTGAAGAATGGGAATCTCTAATGTCTCGGTTACTTAACTATCGTTTTTGAAATCGTTCGGTAATGAGTATTAATAATGGGGAAATCTCTTAATGACTCGTTTACTGAATGTTTTGTGAGAAATCGTTTAAGTCAAAAGTATATTAAGAATGGAATCTCTTAATATGACTGTTTGCTTACGTTTTGTTTTGAAATCATTAAGATAAATCGGTATTAAGAACGGGAAATCTCTTAATGACTTATTTATTTAATGTTGTTTGAAAGTCGTTTAAGTTAAATGGTATTAAAAATGGGGAATCTTTTTAATATCTGCATTTGCTTAACGATTGTTGTGAATGGGGTCTGTGTATGCTCATGCATTTCATTTGGTAAATGTGTGTCGACCCGTGAATAGGTGACACCTTGGTAAACGTACTGACCGTGATAGGTGGTACGTTTACGATTTACTTGTTTGGTAAATCGTGTTGACCCGTGAATAGGTAACACCTATTGGTAAACTGTACTGACCCGTGATAGGTGGTACATTTACGATTTACGTTTTTGGTGAATTGTGCGGACCCGTGATAGTGCACCTAGGTAACAGTACTGGTCTGTGATAGGCGGTACGTTTACGATTCCGCTTTTTCTTTAGTAAATCGTGTTGACCCGTGATAGGTGACACCTCGGTAAACTGTACTGACCCGTGATAGGTGGTACGTTTATGATTTACGCATTTTAGTAATCGTGCTGACCCATGATAGGTGGCACCTCGTAATTTGGTACTTTGGCCTGCGATAGGCGGTACAATTATGATTTACGGCCCTTCGAGGAGGGGTTTTGGTTTGGAATTCTGAGTCCATGCATTTTGGCATATACGCATTGCATTAGGGTGCTTGGCACGCGATCGTATTTGATTTGAATTTGATTTATCGTGGTAATTGCGTTGAAAATGCTAAGTGTTATGTGTTGATTATTGTGTGTAAGGTAAGATTATATGGTTTTATCGAGATCCAAATTGCCGTGGGTAATCGCGTATACTTGCTAAGGGTTAAGATATGAATTCTGATTAGGAATGACTTGAGTAAATGCATGAATTTTTGGAAAAACGATCAGGGGAAAATCGACTTCCAATACGATTGGATGAGTTGCAGGAAGTTCACTATTTTAACCTAATCGATTTGCAATCGATTGTATAAATATATCTTCAAAATCTTTAAAGAAATCGATTTGGAAATCGATTGGCAGAGAGGCAGGAACTCAGCAAAACTGCCATAAATCGATTTGGAAATCGATTTGGCAACACAGGGACTCATCAGAACGACTCAATCAGAACTTAGAAATCGATTTGTCATGCAAAAACTCAGCAACGACCAAATCGATTTGGCAATCGATTGCTCAGCAAAAGGTCCTTATTGAGTTAGATAATGCGATTGCTCAATTGATTTATCAATGCTTTGGTCAGTTATGTATACATTGATGTTTGAGACTTATTTTGAGTTATTGTTAATGGCAAGCATTATATGAACTTTTAGCATATGGAAAACTCCTTTGAAGGTGCATACTTAGTTGAAGGTTATTTTGTGGCATTTTAAAACTTAAATGTATGTGTATATCTGTTAATTTTCGGTTGGTGACCCTTTACAATTATGTGGAAATCTGGCTTTTGCCCAGATGAGAGTCAGGACGATCCTAGCCGTTCGTACCCTACAGACGGCGAATGGAGATGGAACGTGTGATTGCAGTTACATTAGGGAGGATCTCACAGGCGCGTAGAGATACTCAGGTGTATAGCTTTTTGGTAGGATGATCAGATTCAGGATGATGTCATAGAACTAGGGTGTCCTTCTTTTGGATTGGAGTATTTTAGTTGGAAAACTGTACTTATACATTATTTGTCAGTTTGACTTTTACTTGAATGGGTTTCCATGTACCATTTGTTGTTGTGTAAATGTTTTGCGATTATAATTGGAGAAACTTTCGCTGTTGTAAATTAAATGACTCAATTCTTTATCCAAAGGCACTTTTCCTGATTTAATTCTTGTTCGTTTTTAATTACTGTTTAAAAAAATATACCTCCGCTTTGAAAACGGGGTGTTACAAGAGTATTCTCACAATTTCATAACGAAGGATAATATTTAAATAAAAATTTCATCTCACAAATATTGAAAAAGTAATTTTCATCAAAGTACAAAAGTTGCCAAGTTGTTCACATTATTCAAGGATTACCAAAAGTAAAAATAGAAGTGATATCACATCACATCAATCATGTACTCTTAGCATACTGAAGCTGAAGATAGACTGCAACACTCACCCTCTCAGCATACTTAACAACAATAAAGGCTAAATGGAAACTTTGCAATAAAACAAGTCTAAAGAGACATAGCAAAGTCTCTAACAATTATATTTTGCTAACCCATATGCCTGAAGCTCCAAAGGCAATTATAAATTGAGAAATATTAATATTCAAACATCAAGAGAATCATCTAAAAGAAAACTTCTAAGTTATTCAAGCTTATCACCATTCTCTTCATTCTTCACACTTTCCAAACTTAAACATATAGGAGGATCATTTTTATTGAGTGTGTTATACTCAACTTCAAATAATTATCTTATCTTAGAAAGTTGTAATTTGATCCCAAACAAATCAAACACATTACTACTTGTATATCCCAAGTTGATATAATTTGAGTTATTTTATAAGCTTGTCGAGGCTAGTTAAAATACAGTTTTGTAAGTCTGGTGAGACTAAGAAAATACATAGTTGAAAAGGTGTAGATCATAGGATGACTTTTTGAGCACTAGTGAAAGAAACACAAAGTTGTGAGGACTGGAGTAGTCTATATTAGGTGAACCAGTATAAATTTGTGTATGAATCTTCTTAAGCTTTACTCTCTTTATATTATTTTTATTCATATAATTAGCACACTTATCATACATATTTCAAACTCATATTCTTCTTCTTTAGATCGTCCTAAATAATAGGAGGATTATTTTCATCTAACCATCCCCACTCCAAAGACAACTTGAGAGGATAATGTTAGTGCAAGAACTAAATTTTAAAAAGGGTCACAACTAAACCCCTTGTGACATTTACTTTTACTTCATCATCTCCTAATGATTTTCTAAACAGGATGTTGTCTACATGTCCTCTTTCAAAATTGTTTTTAAGCAAGAAGTTACTTAGTCGATCATACCATGTTTTAGATGCTTGTTTTAGACCATATAGTGATTTCCTAAGTTTATACACATGGTCTTAAAATTGAGAACTTTCATAACATGAGGGTTGCTTATCAAAGACTTCTTCACTTATATACCTATTTAAAAATGCACTTTTAATATCCATTTGAAATAATGTAATGTTATTATAAGCAGCAAAAGAGAGTAGGATAGAATAGCTTCTAACCTAGCCACTAGAGCAAATGTCTCATTGTAATCAATGCCTTCTTGTTGAGTAAGCCTTGTACACCAAGTCTTTTCTTGTTTATGACCACTTCTCCTTTTTCATTTAGCTTGTTTCTAAAAACCCACTTGTTTTCAATAATGTTTTTTGGTTAGGTACTAGATCCTGTAACATCCCAAATTTCATGATCAACTATTTTATTAATTAAATAGAATTTTAAAGAAATTAATTTGGTGTTAAAA
>PGTU02017131.1:0-11494 GCA_002896215.2 Cicer echinospermum | reverse complement strand
TTTAGCCAACACTTTTTCTATTTTATCCCATAGTTATGTATTGTGGTTTAAACATGGTTTCGGCAACACTTTCTATATTAAGGCCACATTTATAATATGTTTCTTTAAATATTCTCAGATAATGGTTTAAAAGTGTTGTCTAAATCGGCCACACTTTTTAACATGTATCTTAAAAACGAATATGCAATGGTTTTATGTTAACAAGCAAGAAAGTGTATTTTATAGGTATGTTATAAACAACACTTGAAAAAATGTTGTCTATTCTCGTTTCTAGCCACGTTTTTTTAGCCGTTGTCAAGATAAGTGTGGCCAAAAGTTAAAAATATTGTAGTGAACATGTCATGTCGCTATTTTTTAGTTAAAAAATCAGAGAAAATGACTAAAATTATCAAGTTTTAAAATAGATAGACCAATTTCTTAAATCAGTAAAAATAAGAGAACTAAAATTATTATTAAACTTTAAAATTAACACATCTCCATCGAAAATTACGGACCTCGTTCTCTTTCGCGACTTAAAAAATAGTGTGATCAAAGTTGATTCGACCATTTACCGATAAAAAATAAATATGATCTTGAATTTACGGCTCACACATGTTTTTTCAGATTAAACAAAATAAGTTAAAAAGGAGTACAAGTATTTTGTTCACCACTTAATCGTTGTATTATTCCTTGATGAATATAAATTCTCATTCCTCTATTTTATTGAAATCCTTAGAATTTCAAAATACTCATTATGTTGGTTTGCGAACTCGGTTTGCATAAGTGTTTGAAAATGTTATTCGGTAGCACACAAATCTTGGTATTAAGTACTTAAATTGTACTAAAAATAAAACATTTAAATAGACTCTATTTTCGAAATATATAAAGTAGTGTATATCTTTTCTCTTGAGAAATAATTTTTATATTAAAAATAAACTTGTTATAGGTAGAAAATTCACCTACGTCTCTTTACTTTCTTGGACAAGAAGACAACAAAAATGTTAGTCACCTGATACGGCGATAAATTGTACCCTTAAAATAATTACTCTGGTCATTGTTGCAAAGAAGAAGAACTAAGTTTTTATGTTGTTGGTCTTCCAAACTTTTACTCTCCACTATAGATGGTGTATATTGAAATTTGGGTGAAAAGCTATGGACCAATAATCTATTTATAGGCATTCTATCAAACGAGAGGTAAATTGAATATTTTATTGTCACTAATCATAAATGTACATGAAATTTATGAATTTCTTATTAATAACTTATGAGGCACTTATGAGCAGTTCATAGTTTTGGATCAATTATATAATTTTTATGGATGAAGTTATTACATTCTCACACTTGAATCCAAACGATGAGCTCATTAACTAATAGAGTCGAGCTATAAAATCCCTAAGAAATAAAGGTATGAATCATAGCGATAGTTCCTCTTATATTGAGTAATTTCCATCTATATATTACAATATGTTCACATTTTCCTAAGCATTATACTTAATATGAAAATAAAACTTAATGATAAATTCAGCATTTTTCTGGTTTTCAATAATGAAATATACTTTTCTCCAATAGCGCATGAACCAAAAATCATCAAAATATGTAATTTTATTAATTAATTGTATGTATACAATCATAAATTGGAATCCAGTTTCAATTTTTCTACATGATACTTGAATTTTATTGGTGGCATGCCCTTAGTCAAAGGGAATTCAACCATCATCAAATTCAATGTTAATGTGTTTAAATGACACCATTTATATCTTTTAACTCTTTAGCTTAATGGCTAAAAGTACCTTTAATTGTCATTATGATTTCTTCGACTTTCACTATTTGTTGTCTTAGCCATAAATTTGCAACAACTGACAGAATCACACAAAAAATTTTTTCAGTGGCCTAGAAATAGAATATATGATTCTAAGCTCTAAATAAATTTTTAAGTCATACACCATGAGAGGTAGTCTCAAAACAGAAGACAAATTATTTTCATTCAAAATCACTCTAGAATCTTATTGATATAGGTTTCATGTGATAGACCTAAAATACCTCAAGGTATATCCTTATGGATCTTAATGTCAATGACATAGGATGTTTCACCCATATCCTTCATATAAAAATTTATAAAAAAAAAATTTAGAGAGAAATTGTTTCACCTTTTGTAGCAAACCCTTACATCATTTGAAGCAAGTAGAATATCATCTACATATAAAACAAGAACATAAATTTTACTCACACTAACCTTCTAGTATATGCATTGATCTATTGGATTTTCTACAAATCCAAATAAAAAAACTATTCCATGGAATTTAAGATACCATTGAAAGGAGACTTGTTTTAAACTATATATGAATTTCTTAAATTTGCAAACTAAATGTTGGTGTTAAAATTGAGGCATATTTATCTAAATTGCATTTACTACCGATGTTAACATAACATAAAATAAATTTTGTAACATAAAAAATTCCTGAATGCTAAATTTTTAATTTAATATGATTTATTTAAATTTTATGATGGACTTATCAACTTATATACACAATTTCATACTTTATGCATATAAAATAATTTGACTTTCTATCCAAACTATACTTTACAATAAAACTATCAAATTATGTACCAATTCATAATTCATGTGACCAAGTTATGAAGATAATTTGATATGTTATCCTAATTAATCAAACAAAGATAATGAAAACTCTTGTCGGATAAAATTCTGAAATTCGGAAAAAATTATTATATATAAAATTTAGTTTATAAACATGATAGAAAAACTTAATTGGCATAGCAATCAGTTTATATTAGGATGTGGGTTCAAACACCACAAATCCTATTTAGAATTGTTCATCTTTAACCTTAAGTGGGTCAGTTTGACATGTTTTGCAACTCGGTTCATTTTATAAATTTCAAATATCAATTTATGCACTTTAAATCACCAAAACCACAAAAAAAATTAGCTAATAAAGATTTCCTATGATATTTTTGAAATAAAACGCTCTAAAACTCATAATTCAAACCAAATCATAAAATACCCGAACTTGAAAAAAACCAAAGAACCAAGGCAAAGGAAAATATGACTTTGATACCAAATGTAAGAAAATTCTATAGTAACATCTCTTTAATTTTCTAGAAGAAAAAAAATACATAAGTGTTGCTCACCTAATGTGGAATAAGTTTGGTCCTTATTGTTGCAAAGAAGAAGAACTTCAAGTTTATATGTTATTGGTTCTTCCAAAACTCTTCTATTATAAATGGAATATATAGAAAAATTTGATGAAAATTTTATAAACCAATAACTTATTTATAGGTATTCTACTATCAAAAATCCATTGAATGTCCATTGTTTCTACCATAATATACATGACATTTCATATAAATAACATGCAAGCCATTGTCATTAAGTTATGGTATTTCATATGAATAATTCATAAATCATCATCAAGTGGAATTTTCAATTGTTTTAATCATTTAATATAATTTTGACATAATTGTTTATACGATCTCTTAACTTAATTTCATATAACAATTTAGTAATTTATCTTCTTTTTTTTTCTTTCTGATTTGGTCCTTTAGTTAATTTTAAGTAAATAATTTGATCTTTTATATTTTAAAATGTTAACAATGTTATCATTTTTTTACAAAAATTCATCAAAATTTTCAAACAAAACTCATAAATTATCATCTTCAATATAATGCAAATTTCATCAAATTTATAACTCAAATCTTCAAATAAACTCATATTTTCATTCTTTATATTTTCGAATTTTAGTAATAAAATTTAATAAAGAACCTAATCGGAGAAGAAAAAAAAAATAAATGACTGAAGTGTTATCTAAAATGAGATTAAGGGACTGCATGAGCAATTGTGCCTATAATTTTTATGCTAAAATTATTACAATTATACCAAGCTAAGGGAGCTTGAAGATATGTTTTGAGGATTTTTTTTATCTTCAAAACTAGATGGTTGTCTATTTATAAGCATATTTTTCTTTTTCATTTTAAAATAAGAAAAGTAAAAAGTGAGTTTAATGTGTCCATTTTATGTTTTGATGTTTTTAAAATGTCATTTATATGTAAATGTATTTAATTTGTCTTTTCATTTTTCAAGATAAAGTAGTAGAATTAATGAAGGGTATGGTCAAAAATAATAAAAATGCATTTTAAAAATTGAAAGATGACTTATATTTGACAATTTCGTTTTTAATAGTGTTTATAATTAGCTAAATAGATAGTAAAATTTATTCCTATATAAATCCATTTGACAAAACGTTTATTTACACATGCGTGCTTTTAATTTTATATCATGGCGTGCAACAAAGTATAATAGCATACAAATGATTTCTTGTCTAGCAACGTGAACAAAAGTTTTGGTAAAATCAATATCTTGCTATTGAGTATAAATTTGATCTATTATTCTTGATTTGTTTCCTAATACTTTCCTATCATCATCTGATTTGTTTCTACAACCTCCTTTAATCTGAATCTTTGGATTATAATTCTTGTAAAACCAACTTTGTGTGGTTTCTTCTTCTGTTTGGTCACTATATTCATTTATTGTTGACTTATTAATTATCTTGATTTTCATCCTGCTTCATCTTTTCATTTTGATAACAAGATCCAAGATTTAAATTTTTTTTCTCGACTAAATAGCACGTACGATCCCTTAAAATTAATAATTAAAATACTGAATAAAAATTTAAATCTTAAAAAAAATATTTAAAGTTAAGAAATTTTGAATTAAGAATAAGTCGATTTTACCACTTAATGGAAAATAATCCTTAAAGTCTCCATAATGCTCATTAGCTAGCTCCACAATGTTTGGGATTTCGTTATTACTAACATATTTATAAAATAAAATAAAAATAAAAGTTAAATATTTAGGGAAGTTTGTGTTTGAGGAGTAAGGTTCACTATATAGTAAAAAATTCGCAAATGCTTAGAAAATATTTCTAAACACATGTGAAGCTCATTAATGGTGGTATCTCTCCATTCAAACTCAAGAATCAAGTGGGATGGTGGTTTATGGTCATTGAGATGGGTTTTATTTAAGGTTATCTAAGAATGGTATTTTTCTAACTTATTTGAAGGTTACACTTGAACAAGCAAAATATGAACAAGCAAGAATATCTAATTTTGAGTCTTCAAACTAAAATGAATAAGATTGGGGTGTTTTTTCTATGTTGGAGGGAGGTAGCTCAAAGGGTACATCAGGAACATTGGAGTGGGTAATGTTGTGTGTGCAGAAATATCGAGAATGTAACTTTGTTTGGATATAGCAACGAGAGATAGGATCACTCACTTCATTGTGGGAAGTAACTTAAAATCTTAATCGATTTGTTCATTAGGAACTACCGTTTTAAGGGTTCACTATCCACTTTGATGCATCGTAATCATAATATTTTGTCTCTCAATTAAAATGTTCAAGTCCTCCATACATGGTGGAAAATAAATCAGTATGTTGATTGACTTGCTAAGCTCAATCTTTCTAGACTATTTTGATTGTACGATCTATTGTAGAGACTCCACTTAACAAGCTCCATAAACCATTACGCCAAAAATGACATTTTATAGCGCGTATTTTATAGTGCTTATTAAATACAAGCGCTGTTGTATGATATTTTAAAAATAACGGAGGATACAACAGCGCTTTTTTGACAAGCGCTGTAAAAAAGGCGCTTTAAAAGACTTTGATTTCACATAATTAAATGACCTATTAGAGCGCTTTTTGGAAAAGCGCTGCAAAAAGGTTTTTTAAAAAAAAATAAGGAGGTCTTTTACAGCGCT
Source organism: Cicer echinospermum (assembly GCA_002896215.2). Classification (NCBI taxonomy): domain Eukaryota; kingdom Viridiplantae; phylum Streptophyta; class Magnoliopsida; order Fabales; family Fabaceae; genus Cicer; species Cicer echinospermum. Next base: position 5,743 of record PGTU02017131.1, on the reverse strand, counting down.
TTTGGACAAGCGTTTTAAAAAGTCTGTAAAAAAGCGCTGTAATAGACTTTCAAAAAATAAAATAAGGAGGTATTTTACAGCGCTCTTTAAAAAAGCGATGTAATAGGCTTTTAAAAAATAAAATAAGGAGGTCTTTTATAGTGCTTTTTTAAAAAGCGTTGTAATAGGCTTTTAAAAGTTAAAAGTTAAGGTAGGCTTTTAAAAGTAAAATAAGGAGGTCTTTTACAGCGCTCTTTAAAAAAAACGCTGTAATAGGCTTTTAAAAAATAAAATATAACAGTAAATCGCTTCAGTTTCCTCTTTATTACATAAACTTCACTACACTTCAGTGTTCTTCTCCTCTTCATTATCCTTCTCATTGCGAACCCTAATGTCCCTACGAACCAGATTGTTAACCATCTCCATTGCAAATCATCTCCATATTTGTTACTATCCCTACGAACATTATTACGTACTCTTCTCAATGAGAACCCTACTCTGTCCTACGAACCGTTCGTATTTCTGCGCATTCTCGCTGTTTCTTCTTAAACGAAACCGTAACGCTATGAACTCTACGTATTTCTTCGCACTCTTCATGTATTGTATTCATTTATTCATTTCTTCAAATATACTACCCTATATATCATATACTATATATTATTATATATATATAGTAAATGTGTCTGTTAATGCTAATAATCACATTTATTTGATCAGTGGTTTTACAAAGTTTCCGAGTAAATGGGTGCTACACGTTCGAAGCAATAATCACCACGTAAATCCATGCGATCCAAAATAATGTTTGAAATGTTATGGCTTATTAAAACTTTCATTAAACGAACAATCCACAAATAACATTTATTGGATTCAATATGTTTACTTTGTATAGTGGCTCCACCTTCGTCAAACTACACAACATAGACCGCGATAAACTGACTACCGATTTTGAAGGAGATTGTTTGTCTTATAATCCAAAAGAGATCTAAATTAGAACGACAGGAAATGCAATAGTTAAGCGCTTTAATTAAAAAGCGCCGTAAACTAATTACAAATAGCAGCGCGTTTTAGAAGAGACTATTACAGCGCTCTTTTTATTGTTAAAGAGAGTGTGTTGTAATCTTATTTACAGCGCTGGATATACAGCCAAGAGCTTAATCTTTTTTTTCTTTGGAAAAAGAAGCGCTGTTAAAAACATTTTTTCGCGTATGAACTTATTTTGCTAATATATCATGACGACTGTGGGCATGTTCCTGAACGTTAGAGTGTTACCGTGAACTCGAAAATCACGATTTTGAACTCAAGATGCCAGATGTGAGATTACCACGCTTCAGCAACTCACGCAATAAACTCGAAACACGTCCTCGGACAGATACGATAGGGTGAAAAAGAAGAGAGTAGCCGCACAGCTAAATTTAAACATAGATACCAATTTGAGAGAGCACGTGCCACCTTGGGCATGTAGACACTAGGCATTCCCGAAATTGTGACAAGGTGCTGCAGGACAGCGTAGAGGTACAGTAGGAGCAATGTCCCTCTTTCCCCACTCGAAACACAAACAGACTATGTCCCAGTGTTTCTCGAATTCAAAAACAGTTCTCACAGGCACTTCGACAAAACAACAAAAACGTCTAGCTATGACATTGTTTAAAAAGTAAATACATACATCTATGTGGTATGATAATAGGTTTACTCAACTATGTTTCCTTAGCTCTCTATAATTACAAAACGAACAGACCAAGGGCCTCCGAATTCAACTCCCTCCCTTGTGATAGACACTCATTAATTTTCTATGATCCTACAAAACTATGATGCTACATTTAATCTTACAACGCTTGGAAACTTGAATTCCCAGGGAACAAAAGAACGAGAGTCTGAATCTCATACTAGCAGGCCTCTAGAAGAAACGATAAATCAAGAAGTAGGTTTGCTCATCACAAATGCTCATATGCACGAAAGAACCTGAATTAGCACTCTAGATTGACGTATGTCAAACTCTAGCCCTGCAATAAATTCGCACACTGGTCATAAGTTATCCATATGATAGGAAGTTTTAGAAATTAATCACTCAGTTTAGACACCTGGGAGTCTACTACATTAACGGAGAAGATTTATTAGTCTTAAAACTCCAACCTTATCGAAAATGATGGAAGTTCAGCCCCTCGATGAGTGATACCATACATTATAATAACACTAAAAACAACTCTCCATTCCAGTACGAATAACCCAAACAGAATTATAAGAAAACAGCCACATAACCCTAATATGCAATATTAAGTGGAATAGGCTGACCTTAAACATACTCAATGACAAGTGTAATCCATTTAAAAATAATTTTACTATATCACACTTACTGTAAGATCCACATTGAAACTATCCTTGAAACATTAATACATGAATCCAAAATTCTCAGCGTTAAACTTAGGAGGATTGTAACGACGGGAAAATATTTAACAACATTGACATCACAGGCCCACTAGGAAATTCAATCACTTCTCTTTTCACACGATAACCCTAGGAGGTCTTAGCAATGTGGTGATGCTATCCAAACGGATACAGACCAATGTAATAAATTCATGAAGCCTCCACCATATTGTAACATAACAATCCATTCTGAAATTAGCGTTAGCCTCATACGGAGACGTATAACACTTCTAATAGGACGAGCATGGTTGAATCCACTATACAAAAAACCCAATCAATACAAGTATGAAGTACATTAATACAACTTCAAACATCAATTATCCCCAACTACATTCCTGACCAAGAACATAATAATTATACTTATTCGGACTTTGACAACATCAGCACCATAAACCAGACGCATCATCAGATAAAAACTATCAACCATAAGTTACGCACACTACGAAACAAACCAATCCTCATAACAAAGGGGTCCAACCCCAAAGAAGTACAGGACAATGCTACTAGATAATCACTAAGAACGATATAGAAACCATGAAAAAAAAAACGTTATTAAATGCGACAGGAGTATATGATTTCTCTTTTTTCAACAAGAGATTAAACTAAAGAAAATCGCCATAGACGAAAATGAATAAAGAACAACTGCCATGCCACAGGAATAAATACAATTAAGGAATCATATAAGAAGAACTACTTAAAAACCACAGAAAAGAACCATGAGACGAGAAAAGTTCTATCCAGGAAATGATAAAATTCACAAAGCATGTTAACAGAACAACAAATGGTACACAGGACAACATTCAGAATAGGAGATGTCAAAACTGATAATTTAGTATATATCAAGCCAGTACAAGTTATCCAATTTACAATATCTAAAAAGACAACCTCAAAGAAGGGAACGTCTAGTCCTATAAAACCAAGTCCAACCTAATCTGATCATAAAAAAAACTCCTTAACAAAAGGGATATACACTAAAGCTGATCTCTCCGCCCGAACGTGAGGATCCTCCGAACGTAGCTCAGTCAAGCATCTCAATTCTGTAGGGTACGAAACGGAATAGTAGATCGCCTGACTCTCATCTGAAGGTGCAATGACCAGATTAATCACATAAGATTTCTAAAGTCACCAAAACGCGAAATTAACACGAATAACTACATAAATTAAAGTTTAAAGAATACAAATAATAAACTTTATCCAACTAAGCATCCGCACATCCTTAAAAAGAGAATATTCTCCATATGCTAATACCAACAGTCAATAATGTCAATAAGCACATGAAAAATACTAAAGAAATAGAAATCAAAATGAATCGACTACACCAACCAAGACAACGATCCAATCCAACATAACTGAAGCAAACAAAAGAATAGTAAGAACAATAAATTATATAGCACAGTAGTTTTATGTATTAAAATCTTACGTAATATTGTTGGATTAATATAGGCTATACAGAAGACTTATATTTAGCCACAAAATAATAAACTATTCATTGAGAAGCTTTAAATATATCAAAAATATATTAGAATGCACAAGATTAGAATTAATAAAAGCGAATAAATAAAATTAAACTGAATAGCGGTGAATATGGTTACAGAAAATTATGGGGCGTTACCAGGATGAAGCTAGAAATTAACAAATATCTAGATACTTTTGAGGAATATAGATTAAAAGTAAATGTAATATAATACTAAATACACAGATATATTATATGATAGTATACTAAATACAAATATATACCTCAATAACATAATGACATAAAATATCCATACTTAATAACTAGACTTTGTAGATGTGTGTTGTGTGATATATGTATGTATTGGAGAGAAATAGAACAGAAAGAGGAAATTATAGAAGGAAGGAAAAGGGAAAGGAAAATGATATAAAAGAAGACGCGAAATAAGCAGAAGAAAGGGAAACAAAGCAAGAAAGAACAAAAAAGCAAAGAAGGAAAATAGATTTTACCACATCTTCACTCTCTATGTATCTAACTGCGACCCTCCCAACAATATCCTCCCCCTCACTTTCGGTTTATATATGCTTCCTATAAACTACACTATCAAGATAAAATAGCACACACCCAAAAACATGGTGAGCGCATAGAAGATATTACTAAAAACATCCATCTTACGTCTCATACAAACCATCGAATGACTCATCGATAACGAAGAATAAACGGTGTAAGGCACATGATCAAAAAGGAACAAAAATCACAAACCCTCTTTTTCAAATCTAGAGCCTAAATGCTATCTAATGTAAACACTGACGAGAGAAGATAGAAGAAAGAAAATTTCAAACTAACAGAAACCGAAATTAGGACGCAGCACAGTGCTACCCACACAATAGCAACTAAATTTGAGACGGGACATCTCGCGAACGGAGATTTTCGAATCAGCACAGGATTTACTCGCCGGAAATAACCCAATAACGGAATCGCAAAATTAGTACGGCTAAAAGTCAAGAGTAAGGCTCTTCCAAACAATAGTTTTGACGATTTAGGGAACAATAATCTGTGATTGTGTGGAAATGACAAAAATGCCTACGTAGGGGTTTGACAGTATTGATGTGGAGGGAAAAATTGGATCTCAAGACGCAATAATATTCAAGGTAAACACTTAGAGTTAGGTAAACATCTACGGTTTAGTTTGTGGAATGACTTCGTGAATAAATGACACTTAAACAATCAATATGAAGGTAATGATAATATACGGATACATGAACAATAATCTCGAACTGTGTGGAATGATATGTTTTAGTGTTGATTTGTGTCGCGTATGCCGTACATGACGTGTTCTAACACAGTTCTACAAAAAAAACTGATAGATGAAATTTATGTGTTTGAATGTGATTTGCATAAGAACTAACATTGAATAATGAATAATCACTTGATGCTTAGAAGTTTAAGATTAATTAGTTGATGAATATTTGAAAACATTAGAGTTTAACCAGAGTATCTAAAAATTATGAAGGGGAAGAATATACTCTATAATTATCCCTCAGGTTTACCATATACAATGATTTGTGAAACTATCAAACGTCTTAAGTAATTTAACTGGACGTAAATAAGACATGCCGAGAATCCACTCTTAATGAATCATGGTTACGTAATAATTGTTTTGGTATTTAGATAATCATTAAAGTTATATGATGTATTATGAAGAGGAATCTCTTAATTGTCTACGTTACTTAATGTTGGCAGTGAAAACCATTAGAGTTAAACCGAGTTCTTAAAACATGGGAATCTTCTTAATTTATCCGGTTTATCCTTAATGTGTTTTGTGAAACAATGCGTTTTAAGATTACAAGACCTTTAAGACTGGGGAATAACTCTTAATCATTCTGTTTG
>PGTU02017122.1:0-10145 GCA_002896215.2 Cicer echinospermum | reverse complement strand
TGTAGTTCTCTGAAAGAACAGTTTTATAAAGAGAAAGAAGAGAAGGAAAGAAATCAAACTGAAAATAATTTGTTAAAAAAGATGATTCAAGAATTGAAAGAAACAAGAGTTTTTGAAAGTGAAGAATGTCAAGAACATTCTGCGCTACAAACGGAGAACGATCGACTCAAAAATGAAAATGAACTTCTCAAAACTGATTTACTGAACTTCATTAAAGCCACTGAAACTTTTCATAACATCATGGGATCTCAAATAGGAATTTTTGATAAAGCTGGTCTTGGCTTCAATCAAACTCAAAAAACCAAACTTTATGAAAACTTCTTTGTCCCAGAAAGAAAGGAAGAAAAATGCAAAACTAGATGCTCATACTGTAGAAAACTTGGACATCTAGAGTTTGCATGCTACTTCAGGAAAAGGGATGAAAAAATCAAAAAGAAAAAGCTTTTTAAACATGAGAATCATCCTGTCAAGATTGTTTCAAAAAAACAGCAAAACGGAGAATGTTCTCCAGTTTGTTTCCCAAACAGAGAAAGTTCAAAGTTACAAGTTGAACGTTTCAAAACATCTGTTAAACCAAAGTTCAACTCTCCTAAATTATATATTGCTAAACCCATTTCAAAATCAACAAACAACACAGCTGTTTCCAAAACAAGAATGACATACCACTTAAAAACTAACTCTCAAGGACCCAAAACAAAGTGGGTACCTAAAACTGGAATGATATCACCTGCAGGTTGGTTTTCAAAATACAAAGAGAAAGCCTTGGTTCTTGGACAGTGGCTGTTCAAGGCACATGACAGGAGATAGAAATTGTTTCATAACCTTCAGCAAGAAGGATGGTGGTTCGGGCACATTTGGAAATGATGATCAAGCTCAAATTAATGGAAATGGAACAATTGGTAAGACAAACTCTGCTCAAATAAATGATGTCCAATACGTGGAAGGATTGAAACACAATCTATTAAGCATAAGTCAGTTATGCGACAATGGATGCAAAGTCACTTTCAAGCCAAAGGTATGTGAAATCAAGATGGCCAGAACTGGAAAACTTATGTTCTCTGGTAAGCGAAAGAAAAATTTATATGTGATATATTTGGATGAATTACCTGATGAATCATGCTTTATATCAATCAATAAAGATAAATGGATCTGGCATAAAAGGGCTGGACATATCAGCATGAAAACTATTTCAAAAATCTCCCAACTTGATCTTGTTAGAGGTTTACCAAAACTTAATTTTGAGAAAGACAAAATCTGTGAAGCTTGTGCAAAAGGTAAGCAAGTCAAGAGCAGCTTTCATACAAAAGATTTTGTATCAACAAATAGAACTCTTGAACTACTTCACATAGATTTATTCGGGCCTGTCAAAACAACAAGTCTAGGAGGAATGAAGTATGGTTTTGTTATTGTTGATGATTTCTCAAGATTTACATGGGTTCTATTTTTAAAACAAAAAGATGATGCATTTGAATCATTTAAAACATTTTGTAAGAAGGTGCAGAATGAAAAGGACTCCAGCATCATCTCTGTAAGGAGTGATCATGGAGGAGAATTCATAAATGCCTCATTCAAAAGCTTTTTTGATGAACTTGGTATATCTCACAATCTTTCATGTGCAAGAACTCCACAACAAAATGGAGTTGTTGAAAGAAAGAATAGAACACTACAAGAAATGGCAAGAACTATTTTAGAAGAATCAAATGTTGAAAGTTATTTTTGGGCAGAAGCCATAAACACTTCTTGCTATATCTTGAATCGTGTATCTATCAGAAAAATCATCAACAAAACTTCGTACGAAATCTGGAAAAACAGAAAACCAAACATTTCTTACTTTCATATTTTTGGTTGTTACTGTTACATACTAAACAACAAAGATCCTATTGGAAAATTTGATGCAAAATCCGATAAAGCGATCTTTCTTGGATACTCAACCGAATCTAAAGGTTATAGAGTGTTCAATTTAAGAACTAATGTTGTTGAAATTAGTATGCATATATTGTTTATTGAGTTTGATGATCTAGATATAAGTAAAAGGATGAGGTAAGAAGAAACTCAAATGAAACACAGCAGGAAACAAGTCTGCAGAAAACAGAGATTGATAAACGATCTCCGTTTCATTCTCCACCAAAAAGCTGGAAAACCATTGAGTCATTCCTCAAACTCAAGATCATTGGAGACACAGCTGATGGAATCCGAACCAGAAGATCATTCAAAATGATGACGACAGGGCAATGGCAATGAATATCTCAGATTGAACCAAAGTCAATCAAAGATGCTATTACTGATCAATCTTGGATTAACGCCTGAAGGAAGAACTTCTACAGTTTGAGAAAAATGAGTTTGGACTCTAGTACCAAGATCTTTAGATCAAACTGTTATTGGCACTCGATGGGTATTCCAGAAACAAGCTTGGATGAAGAAGGGTAGGTCGTGAGAACAAAGCAAGATTAGTAGCTCAAGGCTACAATCAACAAGAAGGTATAGACTATGATGGAACTTTTGCTCCAGTTGCAAGTTAGAAGCTATTCGAATGAGCTTTCTTGATATGCATCTCATAACTCATCAAACTGTTTGCAAATGGATGTGAAAAGTGCTTTCTTAAATGGTTTTTTAATGAACAAGTGTATGTAAAACAGCCCCCAGGATTTGAAAACCAAGCAAACCAATCATGTTTTCAAACTTACCAAAGCTCTTTATGGCTTAAAACAAGCACCAAGGGCATGGTATGAAAGACTGGGGTTCATTTCCTGATCGAGAACAATTTTCAAGAGGAAAAATCGATACTACTTTTATTCAAGAAAACTGAAGGAAATGAATTACTCATTGTTCAAGTATATGTGGATGATATCATTTTTTGGATCAACAATGATGACTAACTTTGTGAAGTTTCTCAAAACTTATGCAAAGTGATTTTGAAATGAGCATGATGGGGAAATTAAGATATTTTCTGGTTTACAAATCAAACATACGAAAAAGCATTTTTGTTTGTCAGAAAAATATTATCAAAGATCTGTTGATCAAATATAAAATGAATGAGTCAAAAATTTGACAACTCCCCATGCATCCATTCCACTTCCTTAGGAAAAGATGAAAATGGCAAATTCTGTCTCTGAAAAGAATATCGTGGAATGATCGGTCTCTGCTATATTCTAACTGCTAGCAAGACCAGATATTGTGTTTGCGTAGGATTATGTGCTCGATTTCAATCGCGCCAAAAGAATCCACTTAACTGCTATTAAAACGCATATTTAGATATCTCGTTGGAACAACTAAATCTTGCGTCCTTTGGTATAGAAAAGGTTCCCATTTTGATATTATAGCATACTGTGATGCTGATTATGCTGGAGACAAGTTGGAAAGAAAAAGCACAAGTGGAAGCATGTCAGTTCCTAGGTGAAGCATTAATCAGTTGGTCATGCAGAAACAGAAACCAATGCACTATCCACTAACTGAGGCTGAATATGTGTCAGCTGCAAACTGCTGTTCACAAGTTTGTGATCAAGAACCAACTTCAAGATTACTCTGTAAGCTACTTCAAATAATTCCAATTTTATTGTGATATACAGTGCTATTAATCTGTCTAAAATCCTATCAGCATTCCTAGACAAAGCATATTGAGATAAAACATCTTTTATTCGTGATCATGTCAATAAGAAAGACGTTGAATTAATCTCGTTGATACTCAAAATCAACTTGCTGACATTTTCACTAGCCTCTTGTGGAGGATAGTTTTAATTCCATCAAGAAAACTGAGAATCATGAAAATCAGAAAATTCTGGTTGAATCTGCTTCTGCAGAAACGGAGATCGTTTATTCAGTCTCCGTTTCGCGATTCATCATTCTCCGTTCTGGAAAAAAAGCAACAGTCTGCTTTTCCTCTCAAAAGTAAAAAGGGAAATCTTGGCACTTTATTACACGTGCCTTGTGTCTGGTGTTAGGCATGCTGACACATACTCCTCTCCAATCCCCACAAAATGCTTTTCCCATTTTCCTAGTACAAAACTCATCATTACTCCACACTTTTTCCTCTATCCAACTCAAGTCAGGAACTGCTCCTCTTCCACATCCTTTTCCCCAAAAAAGCTGGAATCATCTCTCTTCTCTCTATATCACATTCACTGTCATCTTCCTTCATCATCTTTCTCCCAGAAAAACAAAAATGGCTCGAACCAAACAGGCTGCACGAAAAATTGCCTCATCTGTACACCACCATCTTCATCGTCCTCCATACCAATCCAGAGAGCGTTCTCCCTCTCCACCACTCGCCCTTCACCACCACACTCATCTTCCGCCTCTCATCTCCTCAAAACAGTCAAGAAGTTCTAATCTCATGCCTTGGGTCCACCTTTCGTCCACCACTATACACTCGACCTCACAAAACTAGCGCTAGAGTACCTCCCCATCTTCGCACAGAATCACCACCTCCACGCCGCTCCATGCGGCGTCCAGTCTGCATGAACATCAAAGTCCATTGAACCCTAAACCTTTCTAACTTTATCATTTCAGACTCTAAGAGTGATGACTCTTCTGAAATCGTGTCCTCCGGTAGAAAAATCTCCAACACATCTGAACCACAAAGGCACCCGATGCTACAAGTACCAAACTCTCCACACAAAATCACCAACGACTACTAACCCTTCGACACCTCAAAATCGAACTTTCTCTTCTGAACCTTCACCACGCAACCCTCCTCATCAAAACGGAGATCGTTAAATGACATTGTTTTCTCCTTCTCCAAACCAAAAAGAACCACTTCTTCAACCAAACCTCCATCTAAACCCATGAGAACCAAAAACACAATCAAGATCACTATTGCTCATGGTTTCTTGCTCGAATCGAAAAAATCTCCCAATCCTCAAAGAAAGAAAACGCTGCCCCAATAACTCACAAACCTAAAAAACAGTCTTCAAAAACCAATTTCTCCAGAACAAGAACGTTCTCTCAAACTGCTCCCTTTCACAAGAACGTTCAACCATCACAAGAACATTCTCCAACTGCCCCTCCACCAAGAATCTTCTCCCACAAAAGACTTCACTAACGATCTTCCCCTATATCCACATCCTCTGATTCTGACACCATCTCCCCCAACTAAGAACCAAAACAGATGCTCCTCCTCTAATCTTCCCTGCAAAATCAAAACTCTTCAATGAAAAATGGGCTCAACGCCCAGTTGGGATAGGAAGAAATTTTTTATTTTTGATAATTCTGGTTAGTGAATGGCAATGCTGTCTTCAGCACCAGTACGGCATGCTCATTTGGATGGACCTCTTTCTTAAAGATCTCTGAATCCTTCTTCGCAGAAGTCGTTCGTGCTGCCTTCTATTGCAACGCCAAAACCTTTGCTGACAAATCTCTTTTTATAATCTAAAAATAAAAGGATAAAATCAGATTGACTCCAGACATTTTAGGCCTACATTCTCCAACTTCCAACAGGAAGGGCCATCTGTCTATTATGGTGACAACTGGTATGCAGCTCTGGGTCTTAGAAAGCAGATGTGCAGGCTGCAACTTTTGAAGAAAAACTCCACACGTTATTTAGGCACTTACTTAAAGCCTCTTCCTAAAGTCTTCAACAATATGTGTCAACATAAAGCTCTACTCCCAGCAACTGTGGAAGTCATGAGATAGTTTTCTGATAATGACGCCTTGCTCATCTATCATCTGCTGGTTTAAAACTGCTTGCTAAGAGATTGAACTTACCTATGTCATTCATCCAGCACATGATCTGTGCAGCCCAGAAAGGATTACAAATAAGGAAATACTGTGTCTTATGCAAGATGGTTCCCTGACTAAAATCTTCCAGGCATTTTGGAGTATCTCTTGCATCTGAAAAATCCTTGCATCAAAATTTTCCATGTTTTCCACAAAAAATTTATCTCACATGCGCAACACTACCTCTGCTCCAACAACTACTCTTCCATCTTGTCCTGTATCTCCCAAAAGGAAGAGATCAGCCGGAAGACGACCTTCCCAGAAAGTCTATTTTCTTTTTCTTCTCCTTCTACTCGATCCCAAGGGAAATCTCAGACAAAACTCCTACACCAGAACGTTCTCCACCTCTCAGATCAGCGTTCCCCAGACACATATCCCATCACATCCCACTCTTTTCGCTCAATACATACTGGCGCTATCCCTTCACATATTCCCTCTTTTCTCAAACACCACCTCAACTGCACCTTACACATAACTTTAGTACTTCCTATCTAATCCTCTTCTGTCCACCATGTCTCCACTATTTTGTTTCACCACAGAAAACAGTTCTTCCATTTTTGGATATGGAAGTCAGTTTTTCAACCTTCACCCGAACTCCTGCTGACCACTCTACCTCATCTGTTGGCCCTCCTACCAATCCATTTCCAGTCTTCTTTTGCCTCTCTCCCATCCTTAGTCTGCCATACTATTCCCTTCAGACACAGTGTCGCTGCCTCTTCTCAACACTGCTAGCCGCTCACATTCCCTCCACTGACACCTTAGCTGCACCCTCAAACTCTAATATCACTGGCCCGCTCTTCCAGATCATCATCACAAGACAAAATTCAGCATGATCTAAGAGAACTGCCTCTACATCCAGAACTTGGATCGCTGAACGCACTCTTGCTCCAAGTTGGGAATTCCACTCTCGGCCCCTATCCGGTGCCTCCTCCCTCTCCAGAATCCTCTCTGCTGAAAATCCTCCTCCTCCGAAGGAATCTTCTCCCTCCGGGCTAGCATCTTAGGTCTATCCCTTGTGTCTTTTTGGATGACAAAGGGGAGAATTAAGTTTAGATTATTCTTTTTTTCGGTTACTTGTTCTCAAGAAATGTTGTTCTGCATCTTTTAATTGTATCTTTGCCAAAATTAATGAACTTGTGTATCTTTAATGAAACTCCTTCTGTTGCATTTTAAAAGTTTATCTTATGTTGAATTAACAACTGCACAATTGAGGGGGACTGTTAACAGCTCTTTATAATAGAATCAAATTTAAATCTAAATTAACAATGTTTTTCATCATCAAAGGGGGAGAATTGTTGAGACAAACTCTCTACTTTTAAAGTTTTGATGAAATAAACAAAGGTTAATTAAGAATGTTAATTATGATTCTAAATGTTATGTTAATTTAATTGTGCTTTTGAGTGGATTTAATTAAGAACAGAATCAAAGCAAAGCAAACAGCAACAAGAACACTAAAACAGAGAGAGAGCTACAGCCTCGAAAAAAGTTCATCACGAGGCATGTGTTTCAAAGTTTATCTACATCGTTAACAAAGAATCTGCTCTGGAAATCACTCATATCTAACAAACACATGGCAAGGGAACAAGTACAAATAATCCAGACTCAAAAAGGACATTTGATCGCAAAGATTAAAGAGTTCAAACATGGACAAAAGTCATGACGGCTTAAGAACTCCAAAATACAAATGTCAAGAAAACTTGATCAAACTGGGTATATGACAAGACTAGAACAAAGGAAATACAGAACATTCAAAACGGGAACTCCAGAATGATTATTGAAGCTCAAGATAACGTTCAACTGATAAAACCAAGACGTTAATCATTCTCGTTTTCTGCACATCAAACAGCAGCCTTGCATCCTCTCTGTTTCAGTCTGCAATTCGATTCAAATCTTTTCTCCAACCTCCTCTAGCTTCACTCAAGACTCAAGACAAATAATGTACCATCCAAGATCAATGAAGAAAATGTCAAAGAAAGGACAGAAGTGCTTCAATGCTTTAAAACATCAAAAGTCAAAAAGCTGTTTTCAAAGCAACATTATTTTTATTCTAAAAAATATAATGTTTGGTCAAAAAGCATGGCCTCTCCAACAGCTATTTCGTACATCTCCAGCCTATAAATAGAAGGCCATTATCTCAGTTCTAAGCAAGAATTCAAGTGCCAAGTAATCAACATTATAACAATCACACTTAAGCTTGAAATTCTGCAAAACAGAGGAAACATTACTTTCTGCAAATTCGCGAAACAGCCACTGCTGCTCATACCTCATATATCACGTTGCGAATTGTCATTAGATACTCTGTAAAGAATCTATTCTCAAACAAGAGTTGAGCAATATCAGATTCTGTCAAAATCAATCATTTGTAAAAACTCAAAACTATAAGAGTTTTTCGTTATAGTTTGTTTAAGATGCTCTCCTATCAAGGTTAGATAGGTGTTGTGATGCTTTCTGGGTGGAAAGTAATTAAGAAAGAAATAGATCAAGGTTGATTTATTGTCTAGGTGTTGTAAGATTAAGAAGGTTCTTCATTTTAAACACTTAGTGGAAATCTCACAGTATGAGCAGACTGGACGTAACCCACGTTGGGTGAACCAGATAGAATCTGTGTGTGGGTATTCTCCTATCCTTATCTTCTTATTATATACTGCACTTAAATCGACTATGAGATAAAGTATAAGACTAATTTTCTGCGTATTAAGAACGTTCTCTGTTTAATAGTGAACATAAACAGAAGGAACGTTCTCCGATTATTTCTGTTATATAACCAAGATCAATCTTGAGTTACTTCTCTTAAGTTTTAAGGAATTTATAAAAGGCTATTTACAATCGGAATATCTCCCCCCTATCTTGTAAATCATATGTCGTTACTTGCAACATTGGCATCAGAGCTCGGATCTCGTAAAAAGTTCCATGAAAAACACATAACCACAGTGTTGACGAGAAAAGATCTAGAAGAATGTCGAAGACATACAGTACATTGGTTGAAGGAGGATCACTCAAATCACACTCCATTCTTTAGGATGGATCAGATCTATCTATTTTTGGTAAACAACAAAATGCAGTTGTTCTTACAATCTCAGGACACAGGAAATGTGGCGCGATCATCACAGATGGAGATTTCACACCAAGGTCGATCAAACTGACGACTTGAATTCTGCTCTAAAAAAGGAAGCGATTGGCACAACAGAAGATAAAGCTAAGGTTGACTTCTAAAATTAGCTACAAGTCTACTAATTTATGCTCTTTCATGTGCTTTAAGCAGGGAAGAAAGTGAAAGTGGGTAGATGAATAAGCACAAGCGTGCAAGAAGAAGTCTGGACCTACATCATGCAAACGTCATCATGAAGTATTGCATAGACACATGTCAAAGAGAACAAGTATATAAGACCATAATGGTATATAAGGTAAAGTTACGACAATATCTGTTTTTCGAAACATGACTACAGAAGGAGAAACCACATCTGTAATTGCATGTACATCAGACTTCAACCCATCATCATAGTACTGAAAATGCTCGTATGCCTACAGTTTGCAACGCTATACTGTGCAAGAAAGATTAAGAGAAAATCTATGAGGTGTCTCCCAATATCATGTTGGAGAGAACCAATGGTGTAGCTATAAGCCAAGCCAAGAGACCTTGAGTCACTGCCTCTGGAAGAATCTAATTTGAACCTGCTCTAAGAGTCTCATGCGCAGAAAGTAGTATTTGCAGCAAGCACAAACGCAGTAGAAGGAAAGGCAAGCAGCACTGAAGAGTCTCTCAAGAAGATCACAGTTCCAGTTGAAGAGGAATAGAAGAGAATGAACAAGTAGATGGCTGATGAAATCGCGCTTCTCACTAGAAGAATTCAAAGATGATGAGAAGAAGAGATCAAATCAAAAAAGGGATTCAAAACAGAAATCCTAAAACAGAGATTGACAACGAGTCAGTCACATTGCTTTGGATGCAACAAATTGGGACATTAAAGCAGAATGTCCATCAAACAAAAATCCACCAAAAACGATTTCCCTTCAAAAAGAATCAATGATGGCACATGGGATGATTCAGAGGAATCAGAAACAGAAGAAGAGGAAGAAGAAGCCAACATATGCTTGATGGCAAAAACAGAGGAAGATGAGGTAATGAATTCTGAACCATGTCATTTATGTCAACAAATGGGAAATGAATTTGATAACTTGCTAAATGAATCAAATCTCCTTATTCAAAAATGTAGTTCTCTGAAAGAACAGTTTTATAAAGAGAAAGAAGAGAAGGAAAGAAATCAAACTGAAAATAATTTGTTAAAAAAGATGATTCAAGAATTGAAAGAAACAAGAGTTTTTGAAAGTGAAGAATGTCAAGAACATTCTGCGCTACAAACGGAGAACGTTCAACTCAAAAATGAAAATGAACTTCTCAAAACTGATTTACTGAACTTCATTAAAGCCACTGA
>PGTU02017119.1:0-13425 GCA_002896215.2 Cicer echinospermum | reverse complement strand
TGCTTAATGTATCGAAAATTCAAGCTCTATGATTTTTGGATAATTCCATTAGTAAAGTTGAAGAAAATGTGTTGAGAAATCGGAGAAAGTGTGTTTGAGAAGTTGAAGATAGTGATGTTTAGAGTAAGATAGAGGAAGTGTTGTTTGATGATGTTGGTTGAAGTAGGTTTGGCGGTGTTTATATAGGAAATCGCATGGCCAGAAGCGAGCTAACGATTCAGCCACGTGGGAGGTCGCATCCCCACATTGCGAAGCCTTCAGGAGGTCGCAGGGCCAGGATACGACTTCTTTGAGAGGTCGCAGGCCCATGATGCGACTTCTTTGAGAGGTCGCAGGGCCAGGGAACGATCATCTGTTGATGAATCCCAGCCGCTTCATTTCGTGTAATCGATGGCTGTGGATGCTTGATGATGAATCCTCGTACTTGTAGTTGGACCAATCAAATTGATCTATTCAATCTTTAATCTTGACCATCCAAATTATTTATCAAACGGTTGTGGTTTAGTAGAAAAATATCATCCCTCGTACTTTTAGTTGGACCAATCAAATTGATCTATTCAATCTTTAATCTTGACCATCCAAATTTATTTATCACGGTTGTGGTTTAGTAGAAAAATATCAATCCTCATAATTTTTGTTGGACCAATCAATTGATCTATTCAATCCTAACTAACTTCTATACAATCTTTAATCTTGACCATCCAAATTTATTTATCAACGGTTGTGGTTTAGTAGAAAAATATCAATCCTCATACTTTTAGTTGGACCAATCAATTGATCTATTCAATCCTACTAACTTCTATAAATAGATAAGTAAATCACACAATATCACCACACCTTCTATCTCATCATACCTTCTATCTCATCATACCTTCTATCTCATCATACCTTCTATTTCATTCATAATCATGGCTTCTCAACAAGTCATTTGTATTGTTTATTTACAATGGTTCAATTGTCGATGGAGTTGAAGGGAAAACATTTGTAAGTGATTACAAAAAGGCGTTCAAAGTACATTCTAGCAGCAACCTTGCTCGTCTAAAGAATGTCATTAAGAAAAAGTTGCAGTTCGACGACAACGTGACGATAACTGATATAGTTTATCGACACCTTGTTTTCTTTGGTGAAAATACAACCAGATTTGAATTGATGAAGGTTTGTGATGACGACGATGTTGAACTCATGTTTGATGTTTATGCAAATGGTCACAACTTGGCACCATTGAGTTATACATTACATTTTGAAAGTGGTCCTACTTCACAACACAACACTATCAACCCATCACAACCATCAACCTCAAACATGCCTATCCCATCACAACACTATGAACCATACTCTACCCGTTATCAACCCGACGTACATTCTCCATCACAACACTATCACCATACCAACCATACTCTAGCCAAAATGAACAAACTCAACATGTCCACAATGTCTCCCAACAACTTAGCCCTTATCAACCCGACGTACATTCTCCATCACAACACTATCAACATACCAAGCATACTCTAGCCAAAATGAACAAACTCAACATGTCCACAATGTCTCCCAACAACTTTATCACGAATCTCTCCCAACAAGTCCACAATGTGATCTTCCACTTAGTGTCCATTATAATATCAATGAGGAAGAATTAGGTGATTATAGTGAAGATGATGAAACATACTTCGATGAATCATCTGGTGATTCTGACGATGATGATATTGATGAAGAATATGGAAGCAGAAGATCAACTTATCCCACCTGTATTCGATCCACCATTCCACATGAAGAACATCAATCTATCCACCGCACACCAACCAACTGAATTTGATCACATGTTCATCGACGAAGTCCCAAATTTAGATGGAACTCTTGAAGTTGGAATGAAGTTTCAGAGCAAGGATGAATGTGTACATGCAATCAAGCGTTATCATCTAAAAACAATCATTGAACTTTGTGGTGCAAAAATCAGATCTAGAAAGGTACGTTATTATTTGTTCACATTCAAATTGTTTGTTTAGATGTAGAGCTTCAAAACGCAAAAAAAATGAATTGTGGGTGATTGGGAAATTGAATGATCATACATGCACAAATTCTGCACTATCACAAGATCATACAAAGCTTGATTCTAACATGATATGTGCAAGTATAATGCAAGTTATGAGGATGGACCCTTCAATCAAAGTGAAGGTCATTATTGCTCAGATTCAGGCTTTTGTATAACTACCAATTAGTTATATAGAAAGCTTGGTTGGAAAAAATAAGGCAATCGAACAAATTTATGGCAATTGGGAAGAGTCTTACAATCAACTTCCCACGATGGTTATTAGTTATGCGAACGTTTGCTCCAGGAACCATTATTAAAATGAAAACAATCCCAGCTTATAATGAACATGGGTTGTAAATGGGATGACAATCTTTCATAGACTATTTTGGGCTTACGTCCATGCATATTTGCGTTTAAATTTTGCAAACCAATTGGGTGCAAGTTGATGGACTTGGTTATACGGAAAATATAAGGGAACTCTATTGGTAGTAGTTGCACGCCGATGGGAACGACAATATCATTCCAATGCTTATGCTCTTGTGGAAGGTGAGACAAAAGAGGCTTGGAGAGTTTCTTTTGAGAAATTTGAGATCACACGTCAACTCCCACAAGCCTAACATTTGTTTGATTTCAGATAGACACGAATCTATCAAAAGTGCTTACAATAATCTCAATAATGGGTGGCAACATCCTCCGTCAAAGCATGTGTTGCGTCGACATATTGCACAAAATTTTGCAGAGGGAATTTAAGGATAATGCTTTGAAGAACAAGGTTATTTCTATGGGTAATACTTTAATTCTTACTTCTTATCATTAATTAAAAATTAAATTATGAAGTTTTATAATTAGTGTAATAATGCATTGTCTGTTGTTTCAATACAGGTTTACTCAATGAATGAGTCTACATATCGATACTCCGCAGAGAAATGGCATCGTAAACCAGAAGCTTTGAAATGGTTAGACAATATACCGCGACAAGATTGGATTCAAGCATTTGATGGAGGTAGTCGTTGGGTCAGATGACCACCAACCTGTGGAGTCGATGAACGCAGTATTAAAAGAACCACGCAACCTTCCCATCACTGCTTTTGGTCCAATCAACATATTATAAAACAGGTACACTATTTCCAACCATGGCAAACAACACGCATCAATTTAGCTTCTGGTCAGATATACACAGAAAAATGCATGACTTTTATGAAATCGGAAATACGTAAATCAAATAGTCATAGAGTCGATGTTTGATCGAAGCAACCACACTTTCATGGTCCACGAGACAGTAGTTCCAAAAGAAGGGCGACCAATTGTCATTTCAGTATAAATCTTCCCAACAAGTGGTGCGGTTGTGGAAAATATCAAGCTAAACATATGCCTGTTCACATGTGATAGCAGCATGTTTCTAGCATCAATATGATTATTGGAGCCCTTATATCCGAAGTGTACAAGGTGAAACAGTACTTAAGTCTACAGTGAAGCGTTTCAACCGATACAAACGAAGGATATGGCACATTATGAAGGTGTTAAGGTGTGTCACAATCCACTAATGCGAAGAGTCAAGAAAGGTCGTCCCAAAGACCAAGCGCATTAGAACAGAAATGGACACAACGGATAGAGTCCCAAGAGTGCGGATATGTCGGGTATCTAGTCATACTAAGAAACATTGTCCAAACGTGCTGGCACATCTACTCAAAATTGATAGTATTTTTTTCCTTTTTATTTAATGTAATTTTATTTTATTGTAAATATAATTTTCTTATTATTAATTATTTTATTTTATTTTTATTTTATTTTATTAATAGAATTTTCTTTTTATTATTATTATTGGTTTTTTTATAAAATTATTAAAAGTTATATAATAATATTAAATTAATTATTTTTAATTATTTATAACAATAATTTGTAATTTTTTAATGTTATATTATTTTTAAAATATTTAATAATAATAATATACATATATCTAATAATAAATAACAAAATTCAACAATAAAAGAATATATAATATTAAAATAAAAGTATTTTTATTTTATTAAATAATAAAAGTATTTTTATTTTATTATTATTATTAAAATTATTATTATTATTATTTTTATTATTATACTAATTATTAATATACCCATTATTATTATTAAATATAATAAATATATTATTTTATCCATCAAAAATTCAAAAAAAAAAAAAAAATTTCCCAAGTGGGAGGTCGCATCCCCAGGATGCGACCATCTGTTGCAGTTAAAAAAAAATTCTTTCAAGAGGTCGCAGCCCCAGGATGCGACTTGCTTCTGGGGCAAAAAAGTAGGGCAGATTGGTATATTCATTTCAAAATAGGGTAGATTGGTATTAAAAAACAAAAAAGGGATATTATAATCAAAAACCCAAAATAATCATATAAGATATGCTGTGCCAAAATTGAATATTCATTTAAATTTCATATTGAGTAGCATAAAGATAAAAGAAGTAAATAGTTACTTTGCCGTGTAATGGAGCAAATATTTCATATTAATATTTATTTGAGGCAAAAAATAAATTTATGGTCAAGATGGTTTGCACTTGGTCTATCAAAATTGTAGTTCCAGAGGATTTACAATTTTGCTTATGTAAAAATTGTACCAAAAGGGTTTTGCATTTGTGTCATCATTTATATATAATCCATCATATGTCAAGTTAAATGCTGTGATAATCAATAACTTATATAAGATAACTTATATATAATAAATATGAAAAAAAAATGGCAAAATAGAATTATTAGTTTTAGTGAATCAAAAATATTAATATTTATTAAATTGAACGTTTTGTTTGAATTCAAAAAATAAATTATTTAGTAATAGTATTTTTTCGTCATGAATAATACTTTTTATGATATTTTATTAATATCTGAGATTATTATCTATTATATTTTTATATTTTTTCTCTCATTATCTAATTAAATAAATATTAATTAATTAATTATTATATTTATAAAAATCTGTGTATTTAATTTATTAAATAAAAAATATAATTTTACAGTTAAATTAAATAAAATTTATTGTTTATAATAAGATTATTAAATAGAATAATTCATTCTCAAAATTAATCCGAGAATCAACATATTGACTCTCATATATAAGGTCTATCTGTGATGAGTTAATTTCTAATATTTTCAACCAGATTTTCAAATAGAGCCATATTTAATATTGAGTGGTCACTTGGATGACTTTGAATGTTGATTCTGGTTGAGACTTAGTACTCCATCTATAATGTATATAAGTAACAATCGATCAAATTTCACATATTAGGAAGATAGTTGATATCTTATTTATTTTATATAATTTCCATTAATAATTAACTTATTATTTAACGTTAATTCTCCATGAATAATAAATAGATTATTAAAAACATAAATAAATTAAATTAAATAAAAGGTAGTTTAAATAATTTATCATTAAATAAAATAAATTTTTATAATATTTTTACTATATTTAGTTCCTAAGATATTGGTTAATTTTATTTGTATGTAATATGAAATATATTGATAAGATATATATATATATATATATATATTATAATATATATATATATAATATATATTATATAATAGTGATTCGTTTTAATTATCTCCGTTTTAAGTGATCACTAAATGACTACTATTCGTACTCTTGTTGGAGTTTGCATTTATTTGTCAATGACATATTCTTAAATGGTGTCAAAAATATTTTTAAATGGTGAGCTTCATGAAAGAAGTCTATATGGTCCCTCACAAGAAGTTTCTTATAATCAAGGGAAGTTGTAAGTTAAAAAGGTATATTATGATTATCTTAAAGAATAGCTTGGTTTGAGAATTCTCTACTGTAATAACTTCTCTGGTTTCCGCTCTATGAACATGATTTTGCATTGTTATAAATCACCACTTATGGATCATTAACTTTCTCTATATGTTGATGATATGATTATTACAGGTGATGTTAGTGGAATAATGGAGTTGAAATTGAGTTAGCCAAACGGTTTGAAATGAAGACTTTGTTAGATAGTTATTATATATTAGTAGTAAATGTATTTTAGATATTCTATTCTCTGTATATATACTCATTGTAATCCTAATAACTCAAGTTTGGTTTCATTTTATGTTATGAAATGTATAGTGGTTGTCTCTCTAGAAAATAGTCTTTTTTTTTTTACAGTAGATCCCAAATCAACCAAAGTATGCATGTTAACAAGTAAAAAGGAAGACTAAAGACAATCAACTATAGGGTTTCATAACAAAATAACCAAATTTGAGTTAATAACGTTACAATAAGTATATATACAAGAGAATAATAATATCCCTAATACTAATACATAAATAACATATTAACACTATTTGTAGTGTAAATTAATTTGTTCAATTTTTAAAAATATAAATTTAAAATTCGATATAATCCCTGCAATTTAGAAGATGATATTATGAAATATCTAACAAATATTGAGTTAATGTGTTGGTTTTCATTTTTTGAATCACCTACATTTATATTAATTAATTTTAAATACAAACCTCTAATTATGGTAGTATCTTAATTTTTTTTGAATCCAGCCTACAATTTTAATACCTTAAAATTAACAAAGTAATCATTGAACTCACACATCCAATATATTCGAGAGTTATTTTATAGTGAGAGGGAGTGAAGTAGGTAGTACCCAAAGACAGTGTCTTAGATTCGTTTTTTTTTTCAAATTCCTGATTGGCTTTTGGTTACTTTTCAAGTGATGATGTCACCATTGGAACATATTCATATATCATATTACCATCAAATATTAGGATGGAAAAAAGTTACTTCACTAGCTAGTCAATTAAACGAATATCGTAATAAAATAAATATATATTTAATTATTAATTATTATAAATATAGAGATTGATTATAAATTTTTGTATCATAAAATATATTAATAATTAATATATGTAATAATTTATATTATGTGTTAATTTATTAATACTTTTATACTATATATTACTTATTGTTGGCAAAATAGAAGAACATGTTCTACACATATTAAAACAAAAAAAATTATACATAATCATTTTTTTATGGATAATGTATCAAAAAATATAAAAAATATTTGCTAAGCACTATCCCGTGCATATATAAATTGGGTACATATATATTATTTTTATATAATGAAATAGTATACATATAAGTAATATAATGTAAAGATCTTCAATTTTATTTCTTAAAAAAAAATTGGACCAAAAACTAAAACTGCAAATTTTTTTGGAAATCTAAAAATAATTTTTTTTTTTTTTTTTTTTTAATAAACATCTTAAATATAATTTGAAATTTAAAAAATTAAAAATTTATTTACTTAATAAATTCCTTCTACATATATGACAAGAGGTAAAATTAACATATACTTTCCGACATAATTAAGATCGAAAGATAACAATTTTTTTAGATAAACAAAAAGAGAATTGTAGTATTTTATCTATAGCACTAAGGTCTCTCATACTTCTAATTTCCTTTTGAGTAGTGTTAAAAATGAAATGCTAATATATCATACATAATTGATGTCTCTATGTTATAAGGTGTTATTAATATTAATATTATAGGATAGTATCAAGAGATCTTGCTAAGAAGTACTCCATATTTTTAACCTATTCTAGAAATGTCTGGTACCTGACCCAAATGTGCCTAACATAGTCTGTGTTTGATTAAATTCAGGGTTTTTGTCTTCTCTCCATTCTATGATATGGGTACTAAGTTAGAATATTTTATAAACAAAATTTATAATTTAATTGATAATGTAAGTATTTTCTTTTTCACGTAAATTAATTGGATTTTTCAATTCTCTATATACTTCGTTCGATTACGTTTCTAAAATTAGCGACATATTTCAAAAAGATATCTTCTAGAATGAATGATTCATTTTAATATATCATTAATTTTCTCTTTAATTGTTTCATTTAATTTATATTATATGTATCATTCTCAATTATTTGTTTTTCACTTTGCATTAATGATAATAAAAAATATATTAATACTTAACAAATGTGCTTTAGTAAAAGTATTATTATACCTACTTTTATGTATTTTTTTTAATTTATGTAATAAGGTCAATGATTCACTGATTGTGAGAGAGAAGAAGTAGTAAATTTATACTTTGTTTGTATTAAAAGTTAATTTGCCATATATATATAAGAAGAAACTAAAATTTTATTCCCAACTTACTAAGCAAAGAAGATTCTAGTTGTACAATATCACCCTAAAAAAGTAAGACAAAAGATCCAAAATACGAGTGCATTTAAATATTCATATTCTTCAAGCCTTTGAAAATTTAAAGTGGAAATAATTCATTTTGCATTTGTGTTATTTATTTAATTTAATTTTAATTTACACCAACTAGCTAGCATCATTGGAGAAAGGAAGCTTGCTAGCACGTGAGTACAAATACTTATAAATATATCACTAATTAGAGCAATGAGTTCATGATGTAATTATATATAATATGCCTAAAGATCCGTAATATTATATTATAAATCATTTTGCATGATTGGGGGCAAATGAGATCCATTACTTGCCCAAAGAAGAAAAGGTGTCGATATAATTTAATTATTTAATTACTAGAGGTTCTTGCTTTGAATATATTAATCTACCTTTCTCATTTCTTGTTCCAAGTGTTGAGAGTTGTGTGTGGATTTTATATTCAATACTTTTATAAGATCTAAGAAAAGAATACTTGGCCACATTACCACCATTCATTTGGCCCTCCATTAAGATATAAATAATCAATTAATTCTAAGGTACTATTATTGGTTTTGGTGGTAGCTATGCTTAGTTAACTTCTAATTAATCATTTTTCGCCCTTTCGCTCAAATGAAAAAGCATGATTCAATAACAATTATGGGATGAAACTATTAGGGTATGTTTTGGTTTTGGATGAGGTAATTGGTGGGGTGGAAAGAGATGAGAGCATATGATTTACTTATTTTTTAAATAAACTTTTTTTTAAAAAATCAATATTTGTTTTTAAATTATTAAAATCAATTAATAGGCACCAAACTTCACTATTAATAAACAAATAACCAATTAAATATTAATTAAACAAGTAAATCAATATAGAAAACTAAAAACAAATAAATAACGAGCGATATTAAACCTAGTAAACTAGAATAATTATATTGAATTAAGTAAAACCCAAAATAAATCTCATATAGATTAGAAATTTGAAAAAAAAGATTTCTAATAGAAAGTGAGATGTGAAGATGGACGTTTGACCTCAACAAAGATATCCAAAAGAATAATTGATGTACTAGTTTAGTTGGTTTAATGTGCTTATCGATTAACCCATTTAATTAGTTGTATAAACTAAATTGTTTATTATGATATTTTTTAGATTATATTGATTTACTTTCATAGTTTCAGGTAGAATTTTAAACTATGGACTACATTACGTGATACAATCGCAAGATTTCGGTTGTAGTGGTGTATATATCATAACAGTCACACACCTGCAATCACAATAAATCTCAACATCAATTTAAAACCATAGTTTAAGAACTAAACAAATAAAATTTAGTCAATTGACAGACATCCAAACAAGGAAAATTGATGGAAGGATTTAAATAGTTAATTTGAGAAATTAGTTTAAGGATTATTGTAGTAGATTTTAATAGTTTTGGAACCAATTTAGGAACTCCCCCATTTGGATACCTAAATGATCCATCTCGCTTGACTTATTTATAGTTTTTTTTTTTAATGTTAGTATTTAATATCAAATAATCACTCAAATCTTTATAATCCCTCACTTCATATAGAGAAGAGAAATTATTATAAATTTTTAATATGTTTTTAGTCCGTCCAATTAATATCATATTTTGTAAACTTTGAATTTTAAAAAAAAAATAGAGGAAGATAAATTATTACTAGAGATATTTGAATTCTATTCTTTAAAATTATAATGTCAAACCATTACAATTATTTAATACATTAAACTAATTTCTTTTTTAATATATCGGCCGAAATTAGAAGAGAAAGATATTTTCAATAATTTCCTAACATTTGATAAGATTTCTACATGGAAGCCTTTGGTAATGTGGAAATTAAAAAAGAATAAAACAATATTTGAAATTTATAGATTTAAAAGAAAAAATTAGAAGTAAATTGTCCTTAGAAATTATTGTAAGACTTAAATATTCTTTTTTTTTTACAATACACGTAAATCATTATATGATTTGTGGATTGTGACATAGTCATAGTTTCAAAAATAATAAAACAAAATTAAATAAGAAATTTTTGAAATTTTTTTTTTAATGAATCTCAATTTGTTTTTATAAAGACTAAAAAAATTATTTTTTTATTAAGTACCCATCGTGGTACAGAGAAAGTTGAAGACTTTTTCTCCAATTGACGTGCATGCATTTAAATATTTTGATCACCTTTTTGCTTGTGATTTTCTGGTATTTCATTTGCCCTTTACTTGAAGCTACCTTCCAAATTCCAACTTAGTATTTACTTCATGGCCAACAAAGATATGACATATTTGTAGCACTTGTCAACTTATAAATGGATAAACATTTACATTTTCATGTTCTATTTCATATCTTAATCGTGCACCTTTGACAATTGATACCAAAATCAACTGAAATTTAATTCAGATTACATTAATTATTTATTATCCTTTCACAATCAAAATCAATTTGAAATGTGACAAATTTAATTATAGTTTGTCGCATGTAATCACTTTAATTATTAAAAATTTTCCAACTTGTGATAAATTTTAGTTGCTTACACAAAGATGGGACTAGCTAAATCTAGATTGAATACATACCTCCATTGTCTCCATATAGTGAAGTAGATTCTAAGTCCATGATTAGTTGGTTAAGTGATAGTGGAAAAATGATTTTGAGTGTAATGAAGCATATTAGTGTTTGATTATTTGGTCGGTTACTAAGTTTTATTAGAAAATTAAGTAGCACAATTTTTCTTAGGGTCTAAGTTTGATAAACAACTAGAGGAAGATTTTCAACTATGGTTTAGGATTCAACAAATTAAGATTACCTGAAAATAATTTTAAACAAATTAATATAATTGTTTTTTTACATATAATATTCCAAATATTTTAAAGTTACACAAAAATACTAAATTGATCGTTTGAAACTTTTTTATCCAAGTTGTCCACATTTATATTAATAAAATTAACAAAGTTGACTATTTTTTGTCCTTAATATCATTTCCAATTATTTTAGTTGAAAATTTTTAAAAATGGTACTATGATTTTGTTATCAACCAATATAAAGAACATTATAATAAATTTCATGTGATTTCATGAATATACTATTAGATTGAAGAGAAATTTGTGGTTTAAATTTCCAGAACTCTAACAATTGTCTCACTCATTCTTTTTTGGTTAATTATTTTTCTAAATTTGATTGATGGTTTATGTTCTTATATTATGCAATAAAAATCTCTTAAGAATTACAATGAATTTATTGAAAAATTAGGAGAACTTTAGATTTCTATTTTGCTATTTTGAAATTATGATCAATAGTATAAACATTTACAACTATAAAAGTGACACTAAAAAGAAGATAAATGACGGATTTGTTACGAAAAAAATATAAATGATTAATATGTTATTTTTATGTAACTTAAAGTACCGCATAATGTATTTTGTCTATTTTAAAATAGCATGAGTTGCTTGTATTATGAAATTAAAATCTCTTTTTTTGATGAGTAAAAAAAATTTCTTTTATCGTAAGATCTAACTCAATTAATAAATATCGATATTATTAAGTTGAATATTATGTCGAGTTCAAATTCAAATTTTGCAGTTGTATCCTTTGAATACGAGTTTTTTTACTATTTAATACAAAGGCAATTTTTTTAATAAAAAATTTGATTTGTATGATATTGAAAATGTCATGGATAATATGCATAACTTTTGCGTATATATAGTGCACTTTGCTAACTATAAACTATATCAACACAATTTTCTTTAAAACAAAATCAATATGTAACCCATGTCATGCAATGTATCAAAAAGTCTTGGTGTCCATGTCAATATCTAGTAGTGACTTAATTAGGTTATTTCACGCCGACTTGTAAGATTTTATTTCTGTTTTTTTTTGTCTAAATCTAAGACATTTGTATATTAAGTACAAAAATATGAAATCATTAAGAAGGGTCCGGAGCTATACAATAATATGTCCTATCAATTCCAAGTAAGTTCTTTATTGGAGCAATACTTTTTTTTTTTCACCGAAATCATATAGCTCAGTACACAAAATAATATTTTTTGATAAATAATTGAGAATCTCAAATTACACACTCACAAAATAAAAAGAATAAAATTAAAGTGATTTGCTTTGAATAATAAACAATGTTTTGAATATCAGTTAAAGAGACTCATCAAGTCGGATTGACTTAATTAGAGATACAATATAGTTGTGTTTTGAGTGATTAATGAGTTTCAGTTAAAACTCGAACTGAGTTAATGAGTTTCGGTCGATGTCAAAAATATAAATTCAAATTTAACATATTTTTATATTATTAAGCTTCAATTCTCATGAAAACAACCAACAAAACTTTGCACGGGTGAGAAACAAAGCAACAAACATGAGCAAATTTAATATTATTGTGAATGAATATTTAAAATAATGATCAAGCATTCTCAAAAAAAAAATTATAAAAAAAAAATGATTGATGAGCAATGTCTGCCATATAAATAAATTTATTACATTAAAATAATGATAAAGTTGACTTTCTATGACTATTTTTTCTAATAAAGTTGATACTGAATCATATTATTCATATCACATCTATTGATTTTATTAAAGGACATGAAAACATGGAAAAAGGTCCAACTAAGTGCATCTCCCCAAATCAAGATCTCTCGATTTGGAATGTGTTCCTTTTTAATGTAGAACTAGGAAAGATGGGCTATACACATGTATCCCACCCTAGAAAGATCATTGAGAAAAGCAATTACTTGGTTTAATGTTTTTCGTTATATAGTACAAAATGTACTATCAAGAAGTGTTCACCGAGTCTAAATTCTTCTCTATTTTGAATTGAGCTTCGAATAATTTTTTTTAATAAAAAAAAAGTACACAAATTTATAAACTACTTTAATAACAACCATTCTTTATATATGAATGTATGCATAATTTAATTGGGCAGGTAAATGCGTCACATTTGATAAGTTTATTTGTTACATTATTATTAAATATGAGCCACAACTTATGATATTGGTTATTATGTGGATAATATAAGAAACCAAAGAATGACACATCACCATTTTTAGAGACAACATCTAAAACATGGAAGACAGTGAACATCAATCTCTATTGGAGATGTTAAACTATCATAATAAAGTAACCAATTATTTGGACACAACGGCAACGTCAAGTGATTTGTGTCTAGTATATACGTTTTGAAACCCACAAAAGCACG
>PGTU02017112.1:0-18765 GCA_002896215.2 Cicer echinospermum | reverse complement strand
ATGGGTTGAGTTAGTAAAATAAAAATGAGTTGGGTTATGGGCTGAGACTAAAATAAGTAGATTTGGACTGAGATTAAAATGAGTAGATTTGGGCTGTCAGACAAAGGGGGCGCCCAGGCAAGGTTAAAACAAGGAATTAGAAAACCCTAGCTTATCTTAAGGAGGCGGCCAAGCAAATAAAAACCGGGTAAAACAGAAACTAGAAAAAACCCTAGTTTCATGTCAAGGGAGGCGGCCGCATTAAGGGAAACAAACACAAAATGAGAACTCTGTGGATAAGCAACCCGAACACGAAGAAGGACGAAGAAGCAGCGACGGTCAGTGACAAAGGCAAACGACGGCGATGCATGATAAAGGCGCCAACGGCGATGGCAGTGATAAAGGCGTCAACGGTGACGGAAGTGACAAAAGACGTCGACGACGAACGGTAGTGACATCAGCACAGGTTCGAGTTATTCATATTTTTATAAGTTTCTTTCATTAATTTTTATTTTTTATAAATAAAATAAGAACAACATTTAAACGAAATATTAGTTTATGATGAAGATGTTGAAACATATTTATTGTAAAATAAAAATACCTGCGATTTCTATTTGTTGTTGTTACTGTCTCTGATTTCTCCTCTTCCTATTCTTTGCGTATCTTTTATCTGTGGTGTTCATCCTCTTTTTGTTGTGTGTGTTTTTAGTTCAAACTCGATCACTTCTTTGAAATATAGGGTATATATAGATTTTTTATGTGTTCAGTTGTTTTCTTTGTCTGCCTTATCCTTCTCTATCAATTTCTGTTTGATGTTTTGATTGCCTGCTCTCATCATCTGCGTTTTTCTGCATCCCTATGTATTGCATGGTTTGACTATCTGTTTTGATCAGTTCTGTTGGCTGATCTTTAAATTTGTCTTTAGTTTCTTTTTTTAACTCTAAAAGTTGTCTCTTTGTTCTGCACAATGTGTACCCAAGACTGATTTAAAAAAATTATGTTTTATGTTTCTCAATTCAGTTTTAAAACAGGAAAAGATGTACCAATAAGCATGCTGTGGCATTAATGACAGTCATCATCAACATGCAGATTTGGCGTGAACAAGTCCACATAGCATGGCTGGCTGATCTGATTTAATTTTTATTGTAATTTATTTTTGCCTTTATTCTTAAGTTGGTAATTTTGATTTGGTTTTAAAACTCTAATTAGATTGAAATTGTAAATTATAATACATAATGAAATTATTTATGTAATTATTTTATTCCTTTTTTAAATACACATTTCCTTTTTTATATTTGGTTTTCAAAATGGACAAAATTAGGGTACTACAATGTGCTTTAAGAAGGTGAAGAAAGTGAAGAATATATGAATTGATACAACAAATAAAGTATGAGACACATTGCAAACTCACCATTGAATAACAAGCCATGTTAAGAAAACAAGAAAGACATTGGCATATGAAAGTTTTTCGAATTATTGAATGAATGAAGGAGAGCCAATCGACGAAAGTACTCAGATTCACAACCATAGTGAACGAAATGGTAATAAAGATATGGTACAAGCCTATTCGTGCAAGACATGGTAATAAAGATCATGAAGATGTCTTCAATCATGTGGAGACCAAATGTAACAGCTGTAAGTCAAAGCCAAGAATCTTTAGGTACTAGGTTTGAAAGGAACTTATTGCGAACTCTAAGGGCACACAAAATGTTGTTCCAGGAAGATAAACCTGCAAAGAAAGGCAAAATAATAACGTAAAGCATTTCAGAATTCACCAAGCATGCAACAATTCAATGCGAAAAGTGATTTAGAAGATAGCCAAGAAGATGATTGATGAAAATATGTTTCTCCTCACAAGAACATACAAAGAATGATGAGGAGAAGAAATCATTCGAAAATGGAACTCCAGATAAAAAAGGACTTCAAAACTGAAGTAGATAAAAGTAAAATCACTTGTTTAGATGCAACAAACAATGAAATTATAAAACTGAAAGTCCCTTGACACAAAAGAGTCAAAAAGAAATTTCCTTTCAAAAAGAAATCAATGATGGTGACCTGAGATGATTTTGATGAATCAGAAACAAATGAACCTGAAGAAGTCAACCTATGTTTGATGGCAAACACTGAAGATATAGAGGTAACAAATTATAACCTTGTCATTTGTGTGAACAAATGAAAAAGAATTTGATAACTTGCTAATATGATTCGAACTTTCTTGTTCAAAGTGTAGTTCCTTTAAAGAAAATTTCACAGGAAAAGAAGAGAAGACAAAACTCAGGCTATGAATGATAAAATTAAAGAGATCATTCAAAATCTGAAAGAATCTCAACTCAAAGATTAAAACTGAAAGTCAAGAACGTTATGTATCTCAAAAGGAGCACGTTCTCCTTAAAACTGAAGTTGAACTTCTTAAAAATGACTTGTCAAATTTCATTAGAAGCTACTGAAACCTTTCAAAAAGTCATGGATCTCAAATAGTAATATTCAATAAAGCTGGTCTTCATTTTGATAAAACAAAAAACCAAAATGTATGAACTTTTTGTTCTGAAAGAAATAAAGTAAATGCAAAATCAAATGTTCATATTGTAGCAAGATTACATCTGAAATTTTCATACTATTTTAAGAAAAGAGATGAAAAATTAAGAACAAAAAATCTTCCGAAAAGAAGAACCATTTGGAGCAAAACAAAAAAAAAATTCAAAATATGAAAAAGGGAGAACATTCTCCAACGAAAGTAACAAGGAGAATTTCTGAATTTTACCAAAACAGCTAAACTCATCTTTCAAACCTGTTTTCAAAATAAACACTAAATTCCTCTTGTTCTTAACTTGGCCACTATGAGTCAACATGCTAATATTAAAAAGGAATCAAAATTTAAAATAACTATCGAGACCAAGACCAAGTGGTACCTAAAGTTAATGTAACAAATCATGCACGATGGATTTCAAGATGTCAAGAAAAAAGTAATGTTCTGGACAATGTTATTCAAGACATATGAGGGTGATAAAAATGCTTCATGTCCTTTATCAAAAAGACGGAGGTCCGTAAACATTTGGGAACACGATCAAGCAAACTTAAAGGCCAAAGCGTACCATAGGTAAATAATCATGCAAAAATCAAATGATGTTCAATATGTGAAGTTGAAACAAACCTTCTAAAGTATTATTCAACTCGGTGATAATACTTTGAATTATTTCAAACCAAACATATGTGAAGTGAGAATTGAAAATTCAGGGAAGATTTTATTTTCTGCATTTAGAAAGAAAAATCTCTATATTTATATTATTGTAAGAATTACTAGTTGAATCTTGTCTCATGTCCATAAACAAAGACAAATGGATATGCATAAGAGAACTCGACATGTGAGTATGAAATCAATTTCACAATAATTATCAAAATTAGATTCTGTTAGAGGACTTACTAAAATAAACTTTTGATAAAGACAAAAAATGTGAACTTGTGCAAAAGGAAAACAATTAAGAGTATTTTCACTAAAAATAATTTATATCAACTAAAAAAACCTTTTAAAACTACTTCACATTGATCTTTTTGGTCCCATCAAAACAACTAGCTAGGAGGTATGAAATATGGATTTGATATGTGATGATTTTTTCTAGATACACAGGGTATTTTTTTAAAACAAAAGGATGATGCATTTGATGCCTTCAAAAACTTTTGTAAAAAAGGGTTCAAAATGAAAAAGAATCCAATATAATCGATGTAAGAACTATCATGGAGGTGAACTCAGCATCTCTCATAATCTATCTTGTGCAAATAACTCTCAACAAAATGGAGTTGTTGAAAGAAAAAATAGAACATTACAAGAGATGCAAGAACAGTTATGGGGAGAATCAATGTTGAAAAAGATTTCTGGACAAAAGCTATAAACA
Organism: Cicer echinospermum; assembly: GCA_002896215.2. Taxonomy (NCBI): domain Eukaryota; kingdom Viridiplantae; phylum Streptophyta; class Magnoliopsida; order Fabales; family Fabaceae; genus Cicer; species Cicer echinospermum. Next base: position 14,896 of record PGTU02017112.1, on the reverse strand, counting down.
CTTCTGGCTACATTTGAATCTTTTTCCATTAGAAAAAATCATAAACAAAACCCTATGAGATAATGAAAAAATAGGAAACTCAACATTCATATTTTACATCTTTGGTTTTATGTTATATCTTAAATAACAAAGATACTTAGGAAAATTGATGCAATTGGGAAAGTATATCATTTAGGATAATAACATAATATAAGAGGATACCGGCATCTTTAATTGAAAACCAAAATTGTGAAATCATTATGCACATATTATTTGATGAGTTTGATATCTTGATTTTAAAAAAAGATGATGAGGAAGAACAATTGGACAGTCACATCAGATTGTTCCCAAGAAATGAGATTGATAAACAATCTCCATTTCAAACTCCTCTTAAAGTTGGAACACTAATAGGCGGATCATCCTCATAATTAATCATTGGAGATACATTTGATGGCATAAAACAAAGATGTATTAAAGATGACGTAAACAACAACATGCAATGATATCCCAAATGAACCAAATCTATCAAAGAGGCTATAGTTGATCAATCTGGATTAATGCAGAAAGATTAACCTTTTCAATTAAGAAGAATGACGTCTGGACTCTTGTCCCAAAATCCCTAGATCAAACAATAACTGAAAACACGATGGGTCTTCAAGAAACAAACTAGAGAGAAGAAGGTTGTGAAAACCAAGAAGGTTAGTTTGCTCACGTTAAATCAACAAGAGGAATGACTATGATGAAACCTTTCTCCTATTGCAAGTAGAAGCATACAAAGTTCTCTTGCATATGATTTATAACGTAAGTGCAATTTTTTAATGCTTTTTAATTGAACAAGTTTATGTTCGTCAATCTCCTGTTTTGAGTCAAAAGAACATCAATCAGTGCTTGGTAACTCAACAAGCCTTATATGGTTTAAGAAAGTCCTAGAACTTGGTATGAAGATTAGTTCTTGTTGATAAAAAATGGATTTTCCTAGGAAATATTGACACACACTTTTTGAGAAAACAAATAAGAATGATATACTCATTGTAGTGTATGTTGATGATATTATTTGGATCACAAATGAAAAAAGTGAGTATTTTTCAAATCTCTATGCAAAGTGAATTGAAAATGAGCATGATGAGAGAAATGAATATTTTCTTGGTTTCACAAATAAAATGCATTTAATATGTCAAGAAAATATATTAAAGGATATTTTTACAAATATAAAATGAGTCGAAGCAAATTATGACTACTCCCATGCAGTCCATTCATCTTATTATACAATATGAAAATCGACAATCCATTTCTGAAAAAGAATACAGGGGTATGATTGGTTCATAACTATATTTAACTGCAAGTAGGTCTGGAATTGTTTTCGTATAGGATTATGTGCTTGGTTCAATCATCACCAAAGATCTCACTTAACTGTTGTGAAAAAGAATTTTTTGTTATTTATTGGTAATATTGAGCTTGGTATTTGGTATAGCAAAGATTTCATTTGATTTGTAGCTATTGTGGTGCGATTATGCCGTGATAAGATCGAAGAAAGAGCACAAGTGCGTTCATATTAGTTCCTAGGAATAGCATCGATAAGCTGGTCATATAGAAGCAAAACACAATTGCCCTATCACCATGAAGTTGATATTCTCAAATCAATTGTTGCTTGCTCCCAATCTTATGGATTCAAAAAGCAAACTGGAAGACTCGTCAGTAAAATATTCTCTATTCCAATCTATTGTATAATACTTACTGTCATGAAATCTATCTAGAAACCCTATTTTGCATCAGGCAAATATACTTGAAATAAAACATCATTTTAAGGATATTGTATAAAAAAGAAATTGAATTAATCTTTGTTGATACAAAGAATCAGTTAGCTGACATTTTTACAAGCCTTTTGTTGAAGAAAGCTTTAATTCTTTTAAAGAACGATTTAAAATCGTTAGAAATTTCACTTAAAAAATCGTTAAAAATTAAACCAGAACATTCTGGTCATAACGGAGACATTCTCCGTTTTGAGCCCTGTTTGCCAACAAACAACTCAAGAAAATTCTTCGTTTTCACCATGAAAAAAATTGAAAACTGAAACGTTGCTACTTTACAAAAGGTAACGACTACCCATGCTGTCCTACCACATCATCTTCACTTTCTCCTTCCCAATAAACGGATGACCAATCAATCAACCTCACACTTGTGGCCTCTCTCTCACAAACCAACTGCCAAAAATCAAATCGTTCATCTTTCTCCACTATAACAAACAACTCATCCTTTTTTCTAAAAGTACATCTCATTGTCCCTTCTAGCTCAACTCTCATTTTTTTTCAAAATGGCTTGTACCAAAGCAGCAAACCCAAGACCCTAGCTCACCAAACACCTCATCATCTTCTTCACCATCACTCCGGAGTCAAGCCCCCAATTATCGCACTACGCCTCTTGCCACCTTCTTCCTCCATGTATCAATTCCTTTTCCTCAACAGTCAAGCTCCACTCCATCTTCGTAAATCTTCAACCCTAGTTCAAGCACTTCATTTTCCAGAGAGAGATCAATGTGATTTGGCATATTGACACCTCAAAATCAAAAATTAGACAGCAACGATTTATACAATTTCTGATGATGAGTCTGAAACCCTCAACACTACCATGATTCCCAAATCAAATCTATCCTCCATCACAAACCCTCCAAACCTTCACAATCCCCAAAACTTAGGAAATCTCCATCCAAAAGTGAGTTGTCCCAAACCACTCCCTCTAAAACTAAAACAAACGATTCCTAAGTCCAACTCGTCTTCAACACTTGCTCAGTATCTAGCCTCTAAGAAATTAAAACCCTAAAAATCAACAAAGAAAACTTCAAACCCAAATGTTCTTCGTCAACCCTAACAAAAACTTCTCTACTCAAAAACTCCAAACCCAAAACCAACAAAAAATTCCAACTATAACCAATCCTCAACCAAACCTTCTTCTTCCAAATCCGCATTCCTCCGTTGATTTCTCAAAACTTCAAACTCTATACTAAGAAATGGGCTCAACGACTTATTGCATTGGTCGGGTTTTTTATCTTTGAAAAACCTACAAAATGAAGGAATATCCATTCAACAACACACTAATGCCCTTGGATGACTGATTTCTGGAAATATCTAACTGTATTATCCTAAATGTCATTCGACGTTTTACGGCAAAGTTGAAGCATTGGATATAAATCCTCTTGATTCAACATTGAGGGTATGAATTCGTTTAGGATCATTTCATCTGTTGATATTCTTCACTACATATGAAAACAAACAGATTTTGGAAGACTTATACTTAGCCTTAAATACTACAAAAAGAAGTGTTTCAAGAGTGTTCATTGATGGTCTACAAAAATTATTTCTCAGCTAGCCTAAAACCCTTTCCCAATTTTTAAATAGTACAGTCAGCATTCCATCTTCCCCATTATGACACACACGAATTTGTTGTTAATAACACGCACTAGTCATTATATCTCTTCTTCATTACAATAAGTTGAATCAACCTTTCCTGATATCCAACACATGTTTGCGCAATCAACAAGGTTACAAAAGAAACATCGTTCCATATGGTATGGTTTTCTCTAAAAAATTTAGACATTTTCATATCCCCTTGTTGATGAATCTTCTACATTAAGATATCAAAATTATCCTCACACATGAAACAAATTCCCACCGTCCCACCCTCACCAAAAACTACTTTCAATCCGTTCTACCACTAAAACAAAAATGCCTGCATTTCACCTCTACTATCAACACCAATGTTGAGCAATCATCACATCAAGAACGTTATTTCCCTCACCAACATGCTGAAGACATTTTTCATCTCCTACTATTCCACAAAATTTGAATCTCCTCCTCGACTATGGTTTCCCTTACAGTTTCTGAATTTCAACCACTCACTATCCATCTTTCAAGCAATCTATGCCTCCACTTCAACTACAACACAACTCCTTGATGTCACCAGCATTTGTGTCGCCACCAAAACAACTTCCTCCATCTTGGGAATAAGCCAATGTATGGTTTTTCCTGATTCAGACATAGCTGGCCCATCTATGCTCATTATTCTCTCCTACAATCTCTTTCCTCACATAATACCTATTTTCCACGTGTGTCCATAATTCTGTACCATTGTCGAACCATCTCCAATACTCCTTTATCCACTCAATTGAAGATGACAAGTCCATTTAAAAGGACAAAATGGAAAGTGGAAACATCAAAGGACATTCAAGGAAATCCCCAAAAGTTTGATGCTCTTTAGACATCATTGCTAGGCAAGCACATAAGACAAAGAGCAAGCTCTTTTGCAGGACTGCATGCTACAGCTTGCTCCTAACTCGGACTTAAGCCTCCTATGCCTAATCCTCTCCAACTTTTTCAGAACATACCTCAGTCGTCCTTTCTCCATCATTTGAGGGTCTTTCCCTTTCGTGTCTTTCTGATTTTGTTTAGATTACTCTCCTATTCCTTTTTGTCATGACAAAGAGGCGAAGTTATTTAGTTTTAGTAGATCAGAAGTTTCTTTTTGTATACTACTTCTATATTTTTTTTTGAACCACTGTATGATCATACTTATTGTTATATCAATGAAAATATTATTTGTTCAAATGATAGTCATAATGAGAGGAGTTTTCACTAAAAAAGCTCCCTATATAATTATTGATCACAATTAAAATCCATATAAACTGGTTATCATCATAAAAAAGAGGAGATTTGAGACAAAATCCCAAATTAATATTTTGATGTAATTAACAAAGCTTAATTAGATATCTAACTATGATTCTAAGTGTTTCGGTATTTAATAAGTGTATTGAGGTGTTAACAAGATAGGTACCAAGCATTCCAAGTAGATCTTATTAAAATAAAGAGAGTAAATCATGATACGAGAATGTTATGACAGATTTCTGGAAAATGAAGAATGTTCTCCATATCTGCAGATTAACAAGAAAAACGATTCATATATAAAAATTTAGATTCAAGAATTGAATCCATTTCATATTTCATTAGAAATTATACAAGGATCAATCTAAGCAATAATTACTCCCAAATTTAAAGGCAAACACCCTTTGCTTCAAAAAAATACAAAAAGCAAGATTATTCTCCCAGTTAAGCAAGATGGCAAGTACAAACTAACAGCTGGAAAGGACACTTTTGTTGTACTCTCAAAACAGACATCACACGTGGTTGAAGCATGGGATCACTTTGAACCTGTCAGATCATAACATAAGTCAACTATCTCGACAAATTCAAAGATCATTCTGTTTACAAAAACATTCATGTTTTCAGCCAGAACCTTCTGCTTTATGGTATCTTATCATTCACTTACTCATGAGATGACTATATTCTAACGCCAAATAGTGTCATCGCTCTCTTGAAGGCCTATAAATACCTCTCACGACGAAGAACAATCAGAGCTCAAAGTGTCAAGCAAAACACCAATTCAATCATACTCGTCTTCTTGAGCTTCTTCATCATTCCATTTGTTTTGTTGATATTTGAATCATTACTCACTGAGTTCTAAAATCTAGAATTTATTCTTAAGCACGAGTTGAGCATACTTAGTTTAACAATCACAAAAATTATTACTGTAACTCAAGCTATATTTGACATAGCTTGAGTAGTTTGTAAAAATCATTATATTTAAAGGTAGCTTGTAAATCCTTTCTAAAATAGTGTTAGGTAACATGGGAATCCTTCTAGGTAGAAAGGTGGAACTTTGTAATAGATCAAGATTGATTGTGAAAGCTGTGTGAAAACAAGAATGTTTTTGCTTTGAGCTTTAGTGTAAAATCACATTTTAAGAGGACTGAACGTAATCCTGTTTACTTTTGTATGATCTCTTTTTCTTATCTATTTACTTTTGTCTTATAATCAGTTTTATATTGATAAGTTAATATTATTGTTTCCTTTCCACTAACCAAGAATGTTCTTCGTTTGTAACCAAATCAATCTTGAGCTAAACATTTTAGTTTTTAACATGAATTTTAAAAAGAGGCAATTTATAATTCAAACTCATTCTATAATGACATTGTTACTTCACAAAATATACTGCTCATCTTTAATTACACATGCCTAAGCCCAACGGCCATCACCTTGAAAGTGAACATCCTCGTTAGTTTAGACAATCCTTAGGTGAAATCCTCGTTAGTTTTAGACTCCTTGGAGGAGAGACACCTTAATTGTTGTGATGGTTGTTAAATAGTTTATGTTGATTCCAAGTTCACAATTTTTTTAAATAATTGTTGAAATTCAATAAATATAGATCAAAAATAAAGGTGTCAATCTAACTAACTATTTAAGTGACCGGACCTTTTGAGCTAGACTACCCATTGACCGCTTTAGGGATAAGGATATGATCTAAAACTAAAATAACAAATTAATTTCATTTATTGAGAAAAACACTAATTTGCATAACCTCAATTATATCCAATTAAAAAATATAAACATTAAGACACAATATTTACCCCATAGATAACATAATAGACACATTTAACTTTTTATTACTAATTTGAAATTACATAATTCTAGAACCATGTAGAATTCTATGTAATAATCTAGAAGTGTTTTGATTATAGAAAAATGTGGAAAGTTTCTATAAGTGGATATTAATTAGGAAGCTCTTAGAAATGTGTCTAGAGTTATCTATTTCTACCTATAAATACCTCATTGTAATTGACATAAAGTATCAAGCAAATTGTGAATTTTTTATTAAAAATGCTTTCCTTTCTCTAACAAAGTGGTATCAGAGCTTGATTGTGAGAGTTGAAAATGGCGACTCGTATTACACTAATTTTCCACTTTCCTCTTCTAGCACAAGAGAATTATGAAAAATGGCGCATTTGCATGAAATCATTGCTTAGCTCTCAAGGTGTATGTGTGATTGTTGAAAAAGGCTATGATGAGCCACAAGATGAAGAAGATTGTCTCAAGTTGGGAATGAGGTTTGGCAAGACCAAGGAAGAATGGTCAAACAATATTTTACTCTCATTCATCAATGTTTGATGATTAATAGATGTTAAGAAGGATTGTCGATGTACGAATTCAAAGAACTATGAAGATTTTGGAGAAATCACTCCAAGCAGTGACAAAATGAGAAGATAAGAACTCATCTCTAAGGGGAGATTTCGAAGCTATGAAGATGAAAGATTCTGAATCAATTTCATATTATTGCTCAAGGGTGAAGACAATTGTTAATCAAATGAAGAGATATTGAGACAAGATATAATATGTTCGTGTAGTGGAGAAAATTCTTCTTTCCTTGACTCCTAAGTTTGATTATATGGTGTGTGTTATTGAGAAATCAAAAGATCTTGACTGAATGTCAATTGACGAATTAGAAGGTTCATTGCAAGCTTGAGAAGAAAGAATGAAGAAAAGACAATAGGAGTCATTAGATCAAGTTCTCAAGATCAAAGCTTCGTTAAAGGATGATAAAGGATTCAATAGTCAAAACAGACGTGGGAACAAGGAAGAGGAAGAGGACGTGGCCATGGCCATGGCCAAGGAGGAAGAGGTATCAATGACAAATCAAAATACGAAGAAAGAAGTCACTCATCACCAAGGATTCGTGGAAGAGAAAGAGGTTCTGGCTATTATCAAAGTGAAAAGAGGTATGACAAATCTAAAGTTGAATGTTATGATTATCATGAATTTGGTCATTTTTCTTGGGAATATCGTAATGCTCCTAATCAAGAGGAAGAAGAGGCTAATCTTATTGACAAAGATGAAGAACCAACTTTGTTGCTATTACTCAAGGAATAAGAAAGAGATGTTAATAGTTCATGGTACTTGGACAATGGTGCAAGTAGCCATATGTGTGGATGCAAAGAGGTATTTGTGGAGCTTAATGAAAAGATGAATGGAAATGTTTCCTTTGGAAACTCATCAAAAGTGAAAATTGAAGGAAAATGTACGATTCTAATCTCTTATAAAGATGAGAGCCATAAGTTGATTAGTGATGTATATTATGTGCTTAAATTTCAGAGTAATATTTTGAGTTTGGGCCAACTTTTTGAAAAAGGATATGAAATTCTCATGAAAAATAAACATATTTGGCTTAGAGATCAAAATAACAGTTTAATCACTAAGGTTCTTATGTCGAAAAATAGAATGTTTATTTTGAACCTAAGAATATTTAAGCAAAATGTTTGAAGATGAGTGTCCAAGATAAAGCATGTCGTTGGCATATGAGGTATGGCTACTTGAACTTTGATGCACTTAAAGACCAAGAGAAAAGAATATGGTGAAAAGATGCTTCAATCAATCATCCAAATCATTGTGTGAATGTTGTCTTCTTGTCAAGCAAGGTAGAAAAGTTTCCCTAAAAGAAGCCACATCAAGAGCAACTAAGCCACTACATCTGGGAATACCAACTAGTGTGGGTCAATCAAATCAATCTTCATTTGGTAAGAGTAAATATTCATTCTCTTTATTGATGATTTGAGAGAAAAAATTTGGATTTATTTCTTAAAGTAAAAAATCAGAAGTTTTGTTGCTTTCAAGAACTTCAAAGCTCTTGTAGAAAAAAAGAGCGACATGAAATCAAAACTTTGTGATCTAATGAGGAGGTGAATTCACTTCATGAGTTAATGAATTATGTGCAACTCATAGAATTCTCCATCTGTTGACAGTTCCCAATCCAAACACACATGGAGTAGTCGAGAGAAGAATACTAACTATTTTGAACATGGAAAATGAAGTATTTCTTGTGCGGTCTATTTGCAAATCGCTCTCCATACTATTGAATGTCAAAGACCAACCCCTCTAGAGCATGGAATGAAATGATGCCTAGTGTAATCATTTGCGTGTCTTTTGGAGCATAAACATAGCACATGTGCCATACAAGAAAGATAAAGAAACTAATGATCGAAAGAAACATCAAACATATCTTTGTTGGTCACATGACCGCGTTCTATTGTCGGTTCAAGTTGTATGTACCCTTGCAACAATAAGTCTGGTGAATCGTGATGTATGAATTTGATGAAGATGTTTACCATGGAATTAGGAGGGTCAGAGAAACAACTTTAATTTCCTTCCATTCTTTGAAAAGATCAAGAGGCCACACACCAGTTCAAGATGCAACTCCACCTTCTTCACCTCGTCTTCACCTACTTCTCTAGATGAAAGTTCAAGTGAAAGACCAAGTAGATGAAATATATAGAAGACATTTATGAAAGGTCACTAACATTACTCTGACTTGAACAGTTGTATTATCTCTTGGCGGATAGTAGCCATTCAAAAATTATGGCGAAGCAGTGAAAGATAAAGGTGGAGACAAGCCATAGATGAGGAAGATCAATAATTGTGAGAACAACACTTAGGAAATTAACAGGTCTTCCAAAAGGCCATGAGAAATTGGAGTTAAATGGTGACAAGGCTAAAAGAGAATTCTAATGGAAGCATTAAAAATACAAAACAATACTTGGTGCCAACTACCAACAAAAACATAGAGTTGACTATGAAGAATTTTCTGCACCACTTGCTCGCATAGACAATATTCGTTTTGCAATCTCTGTATTGCTCAAAATAATAGAAATTTATCAACCTTGTAAGATATCTATTTGAGCAATCAATGGGGTCAGCGCGTTAAGGACATGAAGATAAGTTATGAGATTTAAGAGCATTGCTATAGATTAAAGCAAGCACAAGACATGAAATAGTCGCATCGACAAATACTTCCAAGACATGGGTTTTCCTTGTCTTAATGAATATGCTCTTTATAGTTAAAGTTTGTATGATAAATATTTTGATGCTCTATCTCTATATGGTGATCTATATTCACTAGGAACAAATCAAGTTATTTGAAGAGTTTCAAAATCATGCATTGAGTTCGAGAGAGACTGATATTGGTTCATGTCATACTACTTAGGCCTGAAAGTTAAGCAATTGGGATAAAGTATATTTATTTCTCAAGAAACTATGCAAAGAAAGTTTTGAAGAAATTTAAAATGTTTGATTACAATTCGGTGAATACACCAATGGAGATCGAGTTGAAGTTGCCAAAGTTTGAAGATGGACAAAAGAAGGACCCTTCTTTTTTCAAAAGCCTCGTTGGAAGCCTAAGATACTTAACATGTACAAGGTCTGATATTCTATAGGCAGATACTCCGCTACCTTAAAGATACGCTTGATTATGGATTATCTTGCTCTTCTTCTAATGATTTTAAACTCTTTGGATTATGTGATAGCGACTTTGCGGAAGATATTGATGATAGAAAGAGTATTAGTAACTTTATATTTTTCATGGGGACTGTGTTTTTTCGTGGAACTCAAAGAAATAACCTATTGTCACACTTTCAATATGTGAGTCAGAGTATGTAGCAGAAACATCTTGTATTTGTCATGCCATTTGGCTAAGGACATTATTGAAGGAACTTCATATGCCACAAAAAGAAGCGATTGATATTTGTATAGACAACAAGTTTGCCCAAACACTTACAAAAAATCTAATGTTTCATGATCGCAACAAGCACATAGACACAAGGTACCATTTCATTAGAGAATGCATTGTCAAGAAAGAAGTTGAGCTTAAATATGTGAAGACTCAAGATCAAGTTGCATATATTTTTATAAAGCCGTTAAAATTTGAAGACTTTTAAAGGCTAAGAGCAATACTTGAAATGAAGAAGAAAATTTCAAATTAAGAAGGAGCAATATTATTACTAATTTGAAATTAGATAATTCTAAAACCATGTAAAATTTATATGTAAAAATCTAAAAGTATTTTAATTATAGAAAAATGTGTAGATATTAATTAGGAAACTCTTAAAAAATTTGTTTAAAGTTATCTATTTATACTTATAAATGCTCCATTATAATTGACATTAAATATCAAACAAACGGTGAATTTTCTATTAAAAATATTTTCATTTCACTAACACTAACATGTTGAAGGTTGTTGAAGGTTTTATTACAAATTCAAAAATCATATGTTAAAGTTGCTAAAAAAAATCATGTGTTAAAAAGGGTCTAATCTCATTAAACAAGATTACAAAATTCTAATGTTTTTTTTTAATATAATAACAAATCAGAATTATAATTCGGTAAAAAAAACTCATGATTCCCATCATCTCGTAAGAACAGTAATGGAACCACCCCGTCTAGTTTCCTTAACCACGTCATCAAAACCCAGCAACGTACAACTAACACCGTTCACTGCCGTTACTCTCACCGGTTTTCCCTGAACCGTATAAACGGTTCGTCTACACGGCGCGAACCACTTATTCTGCATGAACCGGTTTTTTCTCCACGGTGGAATCGAAAGCGCTCTACTCCTAAAGCACTTCTTTGCCGCATCGCACACAATCAAAACGGTGCGTTTCAGCTCCTTCTCACCTCCGACGAAAACATCGGGAACGGAGCTCAAAACCTCCGAGAACTGCGGCGTCGGTCTAGCAATCTCGAATTGAGCACGAAATTCGAGGTCAACAAAATACCGCCACGTGGCGGATCCAATTTTCACCACGTCAATAAACTCGTGGTTACTGGCGGTTGCACCGCCGACGGAGGAAATGTCCCACGCGGTTACGCAAACCGCCGCGTCGTGTCCTTTCTCTCTCAGAAACGCCGCCACGCTTTGCCGGAAAATCGAAACGTTTTGCTCTTTCAAAAACGAGAAGTTTTCGAAAGCCTCCGTAACGTGCTCGAGAAGCATGTTCCTGTAACAGTCAGCATTTTTCATGAACACAGCGTTTAAACGTTTCAAATCAGACGAGTCGGCGAATGAGTCGACTCGGTCCGAGTCCAACTCGTTAGGTGCCGAATCATCATTATTACCGTTGGTATGTTCTTCGAGGAAGCTATACACGAGGTCAGATAGGGAGAGGGAATCGCCGTCGCTATCGCTGGAATAAACACTTCCGGTGTTAAAGGATGTGAGTTTCTGGCTATTGGTGACGGTGAGGCGAGCTCTGGCATCTTGGTCGAAGATGCCAGTGAGACGTTTGTTTCTAGAGATAATTGGCATGATAAGGAGAATTTTGAAAAGAGGAACAATACAGAAATGGTGAGAGATTGTGTTATGGGAGAGAGAATGGTGGTGGTTTTGAAGGGAAATGAAAGTGTGGGAATATGGTGGAGAATATTCGTGGAAAAGTGATTAGTGGTTATTTCACCGTGTCTTCATTATTATTTTTGACGAATCTGTTATTGCAGATGAGTTTCAAAAACTAATCTGTTATGCAGATGCTTGGCATATCCGGGATAAAAAGTATAAACCGGTAACTATTCGGGTCGGGTATTTGCTTTAACAGAATCCGGAGGGAATATTATTTTACGAAATTGTAAAAGAAAGGTTCATGGTTTCAATTTTTTTATTTTTTAAAAATGATTATATTAACTACAACAAAAATTAAGAATATCATTCATTAAAAATAATCTAGTTTATACTAAGATTATTTTAAGCTTAATTCTGTCAACGTGGCATTCTACTAGATTATGTTTTTTAAACTTTTCTACAATAAATCCAAGTCTTTTTACGGTAAATATAATTATTTCAACATCAATATTCTTTTTATATTATACGTGTTTATTATTTAATATTAATTTTAAACTAAAATTTATTTTTTAACCAATAATGTCGTTATTTGATTTTATTTATAAATGTTTTCAAATATTAATGTAAATTGAGAATAAAATGATTTAAATGTGCCTCATGAAATGGTTAAAGCATATACCATGGTTGATTCTTTTAGTGTAAGATATACAAAATTGAAAAGAAAAATTAAATGAAATAACTTTATGGTAAAGCATTTTTTTGGATAAAAAAAAACATTTCTTTATATTTCTTTGATATACCAAAATAGGTAAAATATTTTATGCGGTTACTTAACTTAATTTCAAATAACAATTCAGTTATTTATCTTCATAACTCCCATAAAGGGTTTAATTCAAAAGAGTTATGAATATGGTAAATCATAACAGTCTCGGATCTTTGTTAGACTTTCGAAGAAAAAAAAAACCAAAGAATTTTAATCTTTTTAGAGTTCATTAACCGCTACATCAAATAATATTTTTCATGCTCAAAGAAAGTTTCCAATGTTTTTGTGAGTAAGATTCGATTCAAGCCAATCACAAGTACCAAAGCTATAGAATTTACTCCAAAATTTAACTTAATAACTCTATTCTAAAATAGTTGGAGATCTTCACAATCCCTCACAGCGTGCTGACAGAGTTCTTTGAAGACATTGCATATATGACATATCTTAACATTTATCAAGAGTTTCTTGTGTCATCTTCCACAACGTCATCCTAACTCTAGTAGAGTTATGCTAGTTCCAAATCTCTTTGTACAATATTATTAAGTCAGCAATGATCTCATGGTTTGTGATATTATTATAGGCTTACTTGAGAGTAAATTGGCTGTCAATGGCTGGCAGCCATGTGGAGAAATCTAAAGAAGTATCGATTGAAAACTTCAAGGGTCGAATTTTCTCATAGATTGACTTAGACATAATTTTTTTAGTTTACTCCAATTCCAATTTGTACAACTGGTATAGCTCAATACAAAGTACTTAACTTCCCCAGGTGGAATGACTTGAGGTGTTGAGTCAACAAACTTTCCACAACTTGGTATCTAGTGATCCTTCTAAAATTTTGTAGAATAACCATCACAAATAATCCATTACACATTACTTTTTCGGTATTGAGCCACACTTTACAAATATTTCTCCAAGTATTAGAAGCAATGTTGTGTTGTTGGATAAAATGGGTGTTCATAATACCACAATTATACTTGGCTTGAGATAGTTGAACCTATAATTTGTCTATGTTCAAAACCAGTTTCCGGACAAGTTTGATCATATATGCTTGATTAAGGACTTTTAGATTCTTGAAGCCAAGTCCACCTTCTTGCTTTGACTTGCAAATTGTTTCCCAAGAGATCAAATGGCAGGCTATATGTTCAATTGTATTACCTCAGATGAAGTTGCGACATTTGTCTCAACTTTGTCACAAATAGAACTAAGAATTAACACGGTTTGCACCACATAAGTAGGAATGCTGGATAGAGATGATTGAGGAAGAGTGACTCTACCTGCAAATGAAAAAGAGTTAATTATCTAATTTGTGAGTTTAGATCTCATTCTATCCAACATAAAGAAGAAGAATCTTTTGAGACTGGTTGATGGATTAGAGGAACACCAAGGTTTGTGGTTAGGTCAATCCTCAGACTTTGACTTAAAGAAGTTGCTTCCCTAGTTGACATAGACTATGTTTAGAGAACAAAAAAAACCTTGAATTTTTGCATGTTGATCTTTTGGCTAGAACTGTGATAGAAGTCTGCCAAAATGGATTAAATGAGTTGATATCAGCCTCATCAACCAAAATATTATATGTGCGAGGGATATGTGTGAGAGGTAGGTCCCCACCCTTACCAAAATGAAGAGGTTCCATTGACCGCCTATAACTGAATCTTTAATTTTGTGGCTCATTCTCTCTAGAGCTAGCATAAAGAGATAAGGGGAGATGAGGTCACCTTGTCTAAGCCCTCTAAAAGTACTAAAGGGATTGGTTTGAAGATATTCCAATTGATAGTCATAGATTCATGTTCAAGACAATGGCGAATAATATTCTTTAGCATCAAAGACAATCCTAACATATCAAATGATGTCATGATAAATTATCATTCAAGTATGTCATTAGCTTTTTTGAGATCAAGCTTGAGAATCATGAAACATTTACTACCATAAAGATGAGAGTGTGTATGAATAGTTTCTTGGAGCACCAAAATGTTATCACAACTATATCGTCTTAGAATAAAACTATTTTGATTATGGGATAACACATGAGGCATAATACTCTTGAGTCTCTGAACAGTGATTTTAAAATTAATTTTATAGATCATACTACAAAATGTTGTATGTTTAAGTTGATTAACCCCGTCTAGGTTCATCTATCTTATGAATGAGAGTAATTAGAATATTGATCTC
>PGTU02017108.1:0-12605 GCA_002896215.2 Cicer echinospermum | reverse complement strand
TATACATGTCTCAGATTGAGTTGACGAAATCTATGAGGACCAACACAATTTGAATGGTCTGTGCACCGAAATTGAATGTTGCAACCCAAGGCCATGACTTCAATCATCTCCACTACTCTTTTATCATCTAAGTTGTCGTTAGAAATCTTTAAATAATATTTTGAATGATAATAAATCATATTATTTCAACCTTCTATTGAGAACTACTTTCGTTTGAACTTTGAATATGGTCCATTTATGTTATACAAGTTGGAATATTTTTATATTCATTACTTCATTTACTTATATTTTCTACGTAATAAAAGTAGTAATATATTTTTATCATTATCATTAATTTGAAAATAATACCCAAAAATTATTTTTGGTAATGACACCTCACGTTTAATGGTTTTATAACTTCTTAAAGTAATTCAAGTCATGTTAGTACAATTAATTATAATTAGAAACAAACAGAATTATAAAGTTAACATAAATATATTGTAGATGTAAATTTTGTTGTTGTAAATTTTTATGTACAATCTTATAAATTAGGATGTTTTTTTAGACAAAAAAAATTTGCGTGAGGGACGGTGTACATGTCTTAAATTAGGAAAATTTTAAAATTCATTGAACACTTATAAAAGATATTAAAAATTAGATTATACATATTATCGACAATTATTTTTCTGATAACACGGATCTCATTAATATAAATGTTTATTTAGTTACTGAAGCAAGATATATATGTGTCTCATATAAAATAAACTTTTTATTTTTTTCTCAAAATTATATGATTTATATTTATCATGATTTAATAATATTTATTTAGGGAGGATTTTGTAGATCACACTATCAAAAAAACCATCTATTATACATCCATTTATGAATTGTTATTATGTCAACGTGTTTAATGTTTACTTTTCGGAGTTAAAGCAAATTAAAATTTTTTTACTTAAGTTTACCATAATTTGTCAATATGATTATGCTTGGGATATCAAATTTGGCATAAGTTGTACATTATTATAGGGTAATATTATTTATTTGTTAGTAACAAGAATGTAAAGATTTGAGAATCGGTAAACAAATATAAAAAACATTTAATATGATAAAGAAAACATAATGGATTGTAAAATATAGAGAATTTTTATTTTTCTCTATAAATAAGTTAACATTGTTTTAACATACCATTAACAATAAACATATCAACATTGCTTTCTTTGCCAACCAAGCTCGGTTATTAAATTGAAAACTATCAATGAAGATGTCTTGAGTTTGTTAAATATTTTTGTAGCTATTGTGCTGTGCTCATATTGGCAATGTACAAGAAGTTTTTACCACCTTGTTGTGGAAGACGTATCATTAGAATGTGTTGCCAATGATATGTACTAATCCCCCTTGTGCAAAACCCTACCATCCACCACCAAGCGAAAGGAAACACTTAAAAGTTTGAACCTAAGTTTTTATTGTTTTCAAATCAATTTGTATTTCAGAAAAACACATCTCGTATGTATTAGTTACATTATAAGATTGGTTCATAAGTTATGATTTTAATTTTTTGCCAATATATTTCTTGTTATCTATATTTTATTTCATTTTATTTGGACATCTTTGTTTGTTTGATGGATATATATTTGGTTTGGTGCATTCGACTTTTCTGTTTTGTTGGGTTTTAAATAATGTATTATATTTGAATTTTTCTATAAAGATTTAGTTTAAGAGTTTACCATTAGAAATTAATGAAGATCTTTAATTTTAACACAGGCAACAATACTAGTATAATTAGGGCCTATTTAACTTTGCTTATCTCATATAACTCTTTTTAATGAAAGAGGAAGAGTTATCGAATTCTTCAATAACTTCTTTTTAAAAACTCTATTATAAATTCAACTTTAGATAGCATTTATTTATTAATACAATAGTAATATTTAATAATGTAAACAAATAAAAAAAAACCACTAAAGATTATATTTTTTTTTTCAATATGCACCATCAAATATGTGGAAATAAAAGGTGAAAATTTCTTTAAAATTTGAGAGCACTTTTTCCAAAAGCACCAATCAATCTCTGAACATAAAAATAAAATACAAAAGATTATATATACTTTGTATAAAGTTTGTTAACTGTAACACCGTCTTTCAAATCATGTATTATTGTCGTTCGAAAGTGTAATTAAACCAAAACATAATATATATAGATAATGACGATTGTACCTGTATATGTGTAACTGAGTCAATAAGATATTTTACAAGTATGTTTGAAAGGTTGGTGTAATTATACTAAAACATTTTTATAAATATATTCTTATGGTACATTATTTATTTTACATAAGAAGTCGATCTGAGGTATTGATAATATTGATACAGTTTTACATTAAAAATACTCCAATTGTTACAGTATGAGACCTAGTCATATTTATACATCATAGTAATCTGATATCATCCTGATGAAAAGTATTTATTGAGTATCTTTACGCGCCCCGTTGATTATTCTATAACGTGACTGCCAGTCTTAAACGTTATCTTCCATTCCCGTTATAGTAATACTTATAGTTACCGTCCTGACTATCATCTGGAGGCAAAATTAGATTTCCATCTAATTGTAAAGGGTCACCAACAAGAAAATAACAGTAACATTTAGCAAAAAATTTTCCATGCTCAAAAATAAATTTTTATTTATAAGGGCATGCAATAACAGGATGGACCAGATGCTTTAAGCCCTTATATTCTACTTGCCCGTTTTTCTAAGCGAAAATGAAGTTCTTCAACCATCAATTTAATAGCATATATGAAGAAAAGCATTGATAAATAAATTGAGTCATTGCAATCGATTACTAACTCAAAAGTGAGGAATTATTAAATTGAACCAATCGAAAGCCAAATCGATTAACCCATGGTCACTGTCTGCTGACAATATAGTATGGTACAATTCGATTTAAAGTCGAAATGTCATACAAGATGACATTGTGATCCAAATCGATGTCAACCTAACTGATCATTTTACTGAGTTCCTGCCTAAACACCAATTTGGATCTCCATTTCCGTGAAGATTTGAACGTATGCAGTTATACGTTCGATTGGCAAATCGATTTGGTCGAATGTAGGAATCTTCCTGACTCATCCATCGATTGGGAAATCAGATTCCACAATGATTGTAAGGTTTTCCGAAAATTTCAGTTGCAACACATCAACATTCCTAATCAAGTTCACATGCTAACACTTAGCAATTCCTACACGAAGCATGCACCTTATCGATAAGGATCATTCAATATGCAACCAATCATACATAACACTTTGCCAATTAATCAAATAAAAGAAGCAATTGGGATCTCGATAACCATCATTTATACACACCACCAATCCACAGCATAATACTTTCATGAGCAACGCATACACCACACTGGACTCACTGAGCAAATCGATTAAACATAAAAAACTCAAATGAGGACCACGACTCGAAGACAGATCCTGGGCTTAATGCAATCGTATATGCCATCGATTGACAGGACTCTGAATTCCTGACTTAATGCCAATCCTCGAAGGGCCGTAAATCGGATTTCCTAAACGCCTATTTAGTGAAATTTTGAACTCTGGTGCCACCTATTCACTCTGCCACGGGAACGATTGAGTGAGTAAACCATAGCAATCGACTGCCAAATCGATTTGGTCGATATCGTTTACCGAGTGCCACCTATCACAATCGATTGACAAATCGGCTCTTAATGATTTTCGAAACTGATTACAAATCGTTACCATCGTTTTATCACTTTAAGCCAAGTACTGGTTAACTATCAAATCGATTGGGCCATCGATCACGGGTCTTCCACTATTCACAACTAAGCGATCACATTCAACGTAATCTCTATCACTAACTTAGACCGATTAACGCAATCGCCAAATCGTCACGGGTCTGCATAGTATTTTCAAAACGTAAACTGTTATGTACCAAATTCCAAAACAAATACTATTATCATTTATGCACATTTAATACGAGCATTATGGTTTCTGCACCGATATTACAATCCAAACATGTATCAGCCAAAATGCACATAACATTATACCATTACTACCATTCACAATAGACGTTAAGCTTTTAACATGTGTGATATTCACAGACAAACACTGTAAACCATCAAGGACAAACACAATTCCTATCCGGAGTCGTATACGTCCACCTATCACGGGTCAGTACCTATACGAGGTCTGCACGAGTCAGCACAATCCAAACGTAAATCGTAAACGTCTGCTTATCACGGACCCGTACGTTTATCCAAGTGCACCCATTCACGGGTCAGCACGATTTTACCAAAAGTACACTAAGTAAATAAGTCTTAAGAGATTCCCGTTCTTAATTCTGATCTATCTTAACCAGGCGATCTCTCACAAAACAAAGACGTTCTCACGCAAACACACATATCAAGAGATTCCCCAAGCGTTACACTATCACTTTTGTACTTTAACGATATCGGTCACACAAAATATCAGTACACGAATTCAGTAAAGAGAGATTAGAGATTCCATTCTTACACTCTCATTTTTACCGGAAACGATTTTCAAAACACGAACGTTCAATAAATAAGACATTAAGAGATTCCCCATTCTTCCCGTTTTTTACTGAACGATTTTCAAAAAGCACATTAAGTAACCGAGGTATTAAAGAGATTCCCCATTCTTAATACCCGTTTAACTCTAACGATTTCAAATTCCACGGAAACAAAATATCAAACATACCTCACATTCAAACGATAATTCACATTCAACCACACCAGTTAACATTTCAAGTACGATTTTTCTTAATACAACAAACATTAGTCAAAGCGATAACACGATACATCAGATTCCCACTTCTCATAACGTACACGATGAGCTTCACGATTTTCTTACCACAAAATAATCCATTATAACCGAGACATTAGAGATTCCCCATTCTACCCTAACGCACTAACGATTTTTCTTAAAACATACATTATACCCGAGACAAGAGATTCTCCATTCTTAACGCACAGATAACTTAAACTTAATTCTTAACTGAAATATTAAGTAGCCGAGACGCGTAAGCTCTAACGTTCTTAACGCACTGTACATTTAAATCTTGACGATTTACACTCGAAGATGGTGCATTAGTATTGGACTTAGGACCGTAGCAATTGTTATTGCCAATTAACTTAAACGACTTCTGTGATATTAAAGCTTGGATATAAGAAGGAGACAATATTTCTTTTGTAGTTGCTATTCTGTGTAAACCGTATTTAGATTTGTCGAATCAAATAGGAAGTCATTGAGAGTTGCGTCGACCTTGGTGTCTAACTCTCACCCAACTTAATTTACGATTGAAGATTTGAAACGAAACTTTGAACATCATTAATTAATATTAAGCGAAAATGAATCGCGACTGAATTAGGAAGGAGATGGATTCTTAAGTTTATATACCACTTACATTCATCTTATTCAATTCCACAAAAATGTTGACCCACGCCTTCTCCTTCAATTCTTATTGCTTTACATTACTACCATCACTCAACAAACATCAAGTATAACATGCCTTACGATGATTCCATCCAAGTAATATATATATTTATTAAACTCATAACTGGGTAACAAATATCTCCAAAGCAATATCTATCCTATTTGTTAAATTACCGTTTCGATAGGAAACGCATGAAATAACCGTAAAGTATTCACCGCAGCCCTGTCAATTTATTTTATTCGCCAGAACGTGCGTTTCTAATTGTGAGCGAAATCCGGTAAAAATCCCGCTCGCAAAAAAACTCCAAATTATCCCTAACTATGTGCATTAGTGATCAACTTTCAACCAAAATTTGAGAAATACAGCTTGGATACAGAAAGCACACTTTAAATCATTTGTTACAGGACAAAAATCAAATACATAAAACAAGTCGTTTCGAATCAGAGTAAGATGGAGTTGCGAATCCTTGTTAACTATCACCCAACTTTGGTACTATATTTTAAGAAAGTAAGCGACGTAAATGTATATGTGTGTTCATGTAGTTAAATGAGATAGTGTTTCTTGTAACTGGTACATGTTTGACTATTAATGATAAGATGTAGTACATCATCTTATTATTCCTTCCATTAAAGATAAGATTTTCCTTCTATTTTAATTATATTCGTCCTTTCTATTCCTTCTCATTCCTATATTACTAAATATTGAGTATGAGTACTTTAATTATCCAGTTTCGCTATAAAGTAGTCAAGATTATAAACGATATTTATTTTGATATAGTAATTAATATACCATTGGTGCTGAGTATATCTGTAGATATTTATTAAATTACCATGATCACTCTATAAAAACGCTTATTTCAATGCTTCGATAATTTTATCTTCCGGAAAGATGCACTTAATTTAAATTTATTATGACGATATTCTACAACGGGGTAAAATTACTTTTGATCTATGTTAAGGATAAATAATATTATGTTAAAATGAGTATTTTGGAAAAAAGTTTTCCAGAAAAATAATAAATGAGCATTTAGAAATACTAGTGGACCAGACGGCTGAGTACACCCCTATTTTCTACTTCTACATATTAATTTGGGCTATTACTAGTTGAACTCTTCCTACATCTGTTAGTTACTCATTACACCACTATTTCTGCCTCAGGCTTGACTACCCTGTGTTGGGCCTAACAACTTTACTTTTGTACCTGTACATTTGCTATCTGCACCCTTTTTAGGCAATTAAAAATATATATATAAAAAAAAATCAATCTAATGACAGTCAAATTGCAGCAAACCCTTCTAATGCTCAATTGCATTTTCGGTGAAGTTAACCTCATACCCTTCTGGTGCTCCGATGAGTCGGTGAGACTTTTTCTGCAGTTTTTCTTGTTGTTTTGACTCCAATTTTGCTCCTACAAATGTTATTAATTATTTAACGTTTATTTTTATGCTATGCGTAATTTATTGTCTCGACGATTTTGCTGATTTCATGAGTAAATACATGTGAGATGATTATTCCCAATAACATTGTTGTCTTATTTCTGATGTATATATTCATATAGTATATGAATTTTGCCAACATGTGATTAATTTCATCTTCTTTAACTATGATATTGTTATCTGATATTGACTATCGTTATTATTATGTTCGCTAGATGAATTTTTGTGATGATAATATCGTCGTCAGAACACATGTTATGTGATGGATTATGTAATGATTAACAATTTGTGATTTATTAAATTTGTGATAAGTTTATGTGATGATTATGGTTGATGATAGATGCTATAAACTTGTGATGAATTTATGGAATGTTGGTGATGTGTATTTCTGATTCCATGTTATAAATTTGTATTCAAAATAATGACGTATCCTAATAATTAATGAAATAATGGTGATTTCAAATTTTATGTTTAAAATGAAGGTCGTAATGGAGTATAGGGCAAATATTGGAGAAAATATATATTGAGAGTTTTTGAAGTGGATTTATCTTGTCATCATATAGGTAAATGACAAGCTAAGTGATTCTGGTGATATATTATTGAGCCTGAATTGTCGGTTGCTATTAATCAAGAAGGTAAGATGTTTACTTGAGGTATTCGTTGAGATTTCCTAGGTGATTGGATTGTAATTCCATAATGTGGAGCTAGAATAAACACGTTGGCCTCGATATTCGACATATATATTATTTTTGGTAGAGAGTGAATGGTGACAACGATATCAAGCATCCTAGACAATATTATAGAGTTAGTATGTAAAGTTATTTGTGAATAGAGTTAACATTGAATGTGATAAGCATGACATGCTCTTGTAATTGTTGATCCTGTGATTAATGGGAATGTGGTGATGGGTGATTTCTCTGATAGTGATGTTTATGAAATTTATTGTCTTACAAGTGGTTTTTGACTTAATGACGTGATGTTTTTTACTTGATGAATGTTTGTGTGATGATACAGTTTATGTTTATGGTGAAACTGTGTGTGGAGTATTAATATATTAAGACTTTAATAAATTTATATACTCGACATCCTTTGTTGTTTGTCGTTTGACTAGCTTGGTCCTGCGTTTTTTGCAAAATCGCATTTTATTACATGCTAATGAGTCTTTTATGTCTTAAGTTCAAGTGGGAGAAATCTCACTCTGTGTAGGTGATACCAAGAATAAGAGTTGTAAATGTATTTTACTTTTATCTTTTATTAGAAATGACTCTTTGTATGAAAATCTTATAAGTAGCTAGTAAGTTTCCGAAATTAAATTAAGAAATTTTAGTTAAATCAAGTTTATGGCGATTGGTACATTTTTTATAAGAGGAAAAAAGTTTAAAGTGTTTCTTTTAAATATTTAGAAATATGATACTCCAATAATTTAATTATAAAGTTTTTAATTTCTTTGAAAACATACCTTCTTTGTCGCCCACTAATGTACCAAAAACAAAAATTCTACTGCTAAATCTATTATATATATTTAAAACCAGACTTCACGCCACCTCAAAATTTTCTTCCAAATATGCAAACATTTCTCACTTCATCAAAAAGATGATGTGTACGTCTTCATAGAGAGTCTACTTAATTTCTAAATAGTTTTTCCACAAATTATATACACCATCCACTATTTTATATTATATCTCCTATTTAATTATTATTTCATAACATCTACTCAAAATTATTACTCAATACGTTTGTTTTATGTCTGTATAAATCAACTTTACATTTTCGCCTCTACCTGTCATATACTTATATATATTTTTTCTCCTGGATTAATCTAACTTCACATTTTTGCTTTTACATATATATCTGAGAGAGCTCATGAGAAGCAATATGTGAAAATTGCAAAGGAGAATAATTGGCTTGATGGTCCGAGGGAAGAAGTCTATTAAACTCAGTTCCGTACGTGCTGTGATAGATTTATTTTATGCCCTCTTCATTGTTTAACAAGGCCAAGAAAATCTATAAAATAAAACCGAGTTCAATAGAAGACATCTTAGCTTAAAACAGCGTATTAATACTATTATTCAGACCATCAAAGCCAGGCACTGTCTAAACTTCTACGTTTAAGAATTTTTTTCGTTTAAGTTATCTATAAGGTAGTATATTGAAGTGGCTTTATACTAAATAGAATATATTTTTTATAGAGTATTTAAACTCAAATTTATATAATTACTTATTTTTTTAAATATTCATACGTGTTTGACTCCTAGAGAGTTTTTTCTTCTACTGTAAGTTTCTAAATAGTTTTCACAAATTCTATATCATCATCCAATATCTTATACTATATCTCTTATTTATATTTTTTCGTAACTCTATTCAAAAATTTTATAAATTTAATTTCACATTATGATTTCATACGCACATTATTATTTCATAATGTTTGACCCAATATTTTCACATTACCAATATTATGGTTTGAGGGTATTAATTTCATCAACTTCTTCTGAAATTAAGAAGTACGTATTGTTCTTCTTGCTTGCCTTATCCTAAAATATATTTTGACTATTTATACGCGCCTCTTATTGTTGGGTACTTCTTGTGACACCCTAAACCTCAAAATAATATATATAGTAATTTATATTATTTTACTACAAAATTTGCAGGGGACAAATAAAAATTTGTTTCTAAGAAAATAAAAACTTTTATTTTTAATTTAAGATATCACATTTCTCAAAAATAAAAAGGAACATTTTAAACTTTTTTACTCCTATAAAGTAGTATAAATCTCAATAGCTATTAAGTATAATTATATGATTTAATTCTAAAAATTACTAGTTTATAGTTTTTTCATACAAAAGATAGTTTCAAATTTAAATAGTAATACAAATTACAACTCTTATTCCCATGGTATCACCTATCAGAGTAGGTTATGTCAAACTTGACTTAAAAGAACTCATTAACCTTAACAAGGCGATTTTGAAACGCTGAAACCAGTCAACTAACAATGAAGGAGGTGAGTTTTGATAATATGATTAATTACTATAATATAATAAGAAGAATATAAAACAATCAATAATAGACCGTGATATAATCACATTACTATATATTCAAAATATTTGTAATTGTATCATGGGTTAGGAGGCTTGACTATGTCCACATCCCGGTGGGCGACAATTCAAATTGGTATCCGTATAGATCCCTCAACTAACAGACACATTATCGGAAGTCCGATAAACGTGTGTGCATGGTTGCTCCCGACATTTGGAGTGCTACCTCCAAGTCACTTAGGAATTTCCTGTAACACCCCGTTTTTTTAAGCGAGGGTGTATTTTTTTTTTCAAAAGAATTAAAATAAAACAGAGAATTAAATAAGGTAAAATACATTTGGATAAATATTTAAGTCGTAACACAACGATGATTAAGTCAACAGAATTTACAAGCAGCGAAATAGTTTTTGAAATACGAATCCAAAGTATTTACACGTCAAAAGTTGGTACATGTAACCCATCGAAAATAACATGTCAAACTGACAATATTAGTATAGGTACAGTCTTCCATTTTAAAATAAATACAATTCAAAAGAAAGACATATGATCCCTCTATGTCAACCTAATCTGATCATTTTACAAAACAACTAAACACCCTGAGTGATCTCCACGCGCCCCGTAAGATCCTCCTAACATAGCTCCAGTCAAGCATTCCCATCTACATTCCCATCCACAGGGTACGAACCGGTAGGATTGTCCTGACTCTCATCTGAGGCAGCACAATATCACAATAGGTAAAGGCTACCAACCAAAATAAACAATCAAAACAAAACATATAATCCCTCAATGACAAAATAACCTGACCACTAAACAAGCAACTAAAAAGGATTCTCCACACGCCAAAAGATCATATAATGCTTGCCAATTAACAATGAACTCAAAATGAAGTTCTCAACCCATCAAGTAATACATAACTGACCAAAGCATTGATAAATCAATTGAGCAATCGATTATCTAACTCAAAATAAGGACTTTTGCTGAGCCAATCGATTGCCAAATCGATTTGGTCAGTTCTGCTGAGTTTCTGCATGACCAAATCGATTTCTAAGTCGATTTTGTCAGTTTTGATGAGTCCCTGTGTTGCCAAATCGATTTCCAAATCAATTTTGGCAGTTTTGCTGAGTTCCTGCCTCTCCGCCAATAGATTTCCAAATCGATTTCTTAAAAGATTTTGAAAGATATATTTATACAATCGATTGACAAATCGATTAGGTTAAAATAGTGAACTTCCTGCAACTCATCCAATCGATTGGGAAATCGATTTCCCTCATCATTTTTCCAAAAATTCATAACTAACTCAATCACATTCATACATAATCTCAAATCCTAACACTTAGCACTGATAACGCAATCGCTACAACATCATTAGTTTCGAAATAATATTGCAAGCAAACATGTTATCACCAAATTCCAAAACATAACACTTAACATTTATAACACAATTAATACAACATCATGGGTTTCAAAATGGTATAGCAATCCAACATGTTATCACCAAATTCCAAAACATAACACTTATAACACAATTACTACACATACCAAATGAACCAACAATTCACCATTTAACAGGGTGTAGTCTCTCACGAACAAACACCTGTGCAGTCTCTCACGGACAAACACAATTCCCTAAGGAACGTAATTCGTAAACGTACTACCTATCACGGGTCTGTACTGTTTACCGAGGTGCCACCTATCCTTGGTCTGCACAACTTACCAAACGTAAATCGTAAACGTACTGCCTATCACGGGCCCGTACGATTTACCATGGTGCCACCTATCACGGGTCTGCACGATTTACCAAAACATACATAAGTAAACGAGACATTAAGAGATTCCCCATTCTTAATTCTCATCTAACTTAAACCAGGGCGTAGTCTCTCACGGACAAACCCCTGCGCAGTCTCTCACGGACAAACGCAATTCCCGCAGGAACGTAAGTCGTAAACGTACTACCTATCACGGGTCCGTACTGTTTACCGAGGTGCCACCTATCCCGGGTCTGCACAACTTACCAAACGTAAATCGTAAATGTACTGCCTATCACGGGCCCGTACCGTTTACCAAGGTGCCACCTATCACGGGTCTGCACGATTTACCAAAACACACATAAGTAAACGAGACATTAAGAGATTCCCCATTCTTAATTCTCGTTTAACTTAACGATTTTCAAAACAAACATTAAGTAACCAAGACATTAAGAGATTCCCCATTCTTAACGCCCAGTTAACTTAAACGATTTTTCAAAACAACATTAAGTAAATAAGTCATTAAGAGATTCCCCATTCTCAATACTTATTTAACTTAAACGATTTTCCAAACAAATATTAAGTAACCAAGACATCAAGAGATTCCCCATTCTTAACGCCCAGTTAATTTAAACGGTTTTCAAAACAAATATTAAGTAAACGAGACATTGAGAGATTCCCCATTCTTAATTCTCATTTAACTTAAACGATTTTCAAAAACAAACATTAAGTAACCAAGACATTAAGAGATTCCCCATTCTTAACGCCCAGTTAACTTAAACGATTTTCCAAACAAATATTAAGTAACCAAGACATTGAGAGATTCCCCATTCTTAACGCCCAGTTAACTTAACGATTTTCAAAACAAATATTAAGTAAACGAGACATTAAGAGATTCCCCATTCTTAATTCTCATTTAACTTAAACGATTTTCAAAAACAAACATTAAGT
>PGTU02017105.1:0-28277 GCA_002896215.2 Cicer echinospermum | reverse complement strand
CGTATAAAGCTTCATATGGTGCCATTCCAATTCTTGCGTGGAAACTATTGTTGTAAGTGAACTCAATCAACGGAAGTACATCATCCCAGCTTCCTCTATCATCAGTACACATGCTCTCAACAGCATCTCAAAGACTGATCGTTCTTTCAGTCTCCCGTCCGTTTTGTGATTGTAAGCTAACTATCGTACCTCTTCCAACGCTTCTGCAACTCCCAAAATGCACGTGAACTCGTCACCGTCTGACACAATTGCTCATTGTACCCGTTGTAACCTCACAATTTCACAATTGATAGATCTCCAGCTAATCTACCTTATAGTGTCCTTACCGGCAAAAGTGAGCGATTTATTAGTCGATCCACTATCACCCATATGAGTCATCTTTCTCCTGTCTTCGTAATCCGGTTATAAAATCCATGTAAATGCTTCCCACTCCATCAGGTATATCTATAGGTTGCACATTCCAGCAGGTCCTGTGATGTTCACCTTCGTTTCTGACAATTTAGACAAGATACATATCCGCTCACATGTTTCTTCATTCCTGGCCACCAATATTTCTGCCTCAAATCCTGATACATCTTTGTTTGCTCTAGGATGGATACTCAGCCTACTCTTATGCGCCTCTTCTAAAATCGTTTTTCCGCAATCTGAAATGGCTGGTATCACAAATCCTACCATTACACGCAAAATATTTATCTGCCCAATCTTGAACTCAGTCGTCTCCCTTGTCTACATTAGATTCCTCTTCTCTTTAATTAAGACGTCATCCTGAGAATCGCAATGTCTTCAGTAATCCACTCGAGATCTTAATCATTCCGAATTTCAAAATTCCCGGTGACAACTCTACGTTCAAGTGCAAGTCTCTAAAAAGCTCCCACAAACTCTTGTTGTTCTAGCCATGAATCAGTGAAGACACCGAGACACTTCTTCTGCTCAACGCATCAGCCACTACATTGGCCTTAACCGGGTGGTACTGGCAGCGTGAAATCAAAAATCCTTGAGAGTCTCCATCCATCGTCTCTTGGCGCATGTTCAACTCCTTCTTATCAAACAAATATTTTCAAGCTTTTATGGTCGCTGACACGGTGAACGTGCACCCATAAAATAATGCCTCCAGATCTTAAATGCAAAACACAACCGCGGCCAGCTCCCAAATCATGAGTAGGATAGTTTCTTTCGTGAATCTTTCAATTGTCTCGAGGCATAAGCCACAGCTTTCTTGTGTTGCATCAGAACACATCCTAACCCTGGTGAGATGCATCACAATAAACTTCATAGGGTTTCTATTGCGGTAATACCAATACAGGTGAGGTCGTCAATTTCCTCTTCAGTAACTGGAAGTTTTCTTCACACTTCTCCGTCCAAGCGAACGGTTGATCTTTTCTGGTAATTGTGTCAGTGGAGCACAATCTTAGCAAAACCTTCGATAAACCTCCTGTAGTATCCCTGCCAGCCTACAAAACTCCGTATGTCAGTGACGGTCTGAGGCTGTTTCCAAGCAAGAACCGCCTCAATCTTAGCCAGATCTACAGTGATCCTTCCTTGGTTATCACATGTCCCAAGAAATTCACTTTCTCTAGCCAAAATTCACACTTCGACAGATTGGCATACAATCGCTTCTCGCGTAAAATCTCAAGAACTTGTCGTAAATGTTCCCATGCTCTTCTTCAGTCCTTGAATAAATCAATATATCATCAATGAATACCACACGAATTTATCAAGGAATGAATTAAAGATTCTGTTCATGTAGTCCATGAAAATTGTCGGTGCATTGGTAACTCCAAACGGCATTACCAGGTATTCATAATGTCCATAGCGGGTTCTGAAAGCTGTTTTCTGAATGTCTCCTTCCCTTACTCGAATCTGATGGTAACCCGATTTCAAGTCAATCTTCGAAAATATCGCGGCCCCTCTCAATTGATCCATCAAATCATCGATTCGTGGCAAAGGATAACGATTCTTAATAGTTGCCTTGTTAAGCTGTCTATAATCCACACATAGGCGCGAGCTTCCGTCCTTCTTCTTAACTAGCAAAACTGGAGCTCCCCGTGTGATACATTTGGTCTGATGAATTTCTTCTCCAACAAGTCTTCAATTTGGCCTTTGAGCTCATTTAATTCCAATGGCGACATTCGATAAGGTGCCATTGAAATGGGTCCCGTTCCTGGGTGCAAATCAATGAAGAATTCCACTTCTCTTACCGTGCAATCCTGGAATTTCCGTTGGAAATACATCCCGATACTCGTTGACAAGTATCACATCTCCTATATCCACATTTATCTTGCCTCCACATTTGCCAGAGACAAAAACTCATGAGTCCCTTCACTTAGCGACACTCGGAGTTTGTTAGCAGCTAAATACCTAACAACTCCTGGTTCGGGGAAAAGAACCAATTTACGAGCACAATCCAAGATCACATAATAATAAGACATCCAATCCATACCGAGGATGACCTCGAGTGATTCTAGCGGTAAACAAATTAGATTAACCAAGAAATCCCTATTCTGAATAGTCATTCGACAATGTAAACATGCTGAATTTTACGGTTAAGGTCTTAACAGGTGTGGAAACAACCAAATCAAAAGGTAAAGCAGACACAGATAACTTCAAGCGATTCACACAGTCCAAAGCAATGAAGGAATGGGTTGCCCCCGAATCAAAGAGTGCAGTTAGAGTGTTACCTGCAATCTCACAATCACGCTGAATCAGATTACCAGACGGATTTCCCTCTTCAGCATTCACACAATAAATGCGTCCTCTAGCAGTAGGACGGGTAGCCCTAGCTACATTCACCACTGGTTCCACCTTTGGAGCCGTGCAATCCCTTGCCATGTGCCCCAACTTCCGACAATTGTGACAGATGGGGGTGTTAGTGGTACAAGCACTAGCATAATGCCCCTCTTCCCCACATCGGAAACATCGAAGCACTTGTCCCAATTGCCTCCCGAAGTTCTGGTTCCCCGGGCGATTCTGCCCACCGTTGTTATTCTGTGGTCGATTATAAGGTTTAGCAACTTGCTTCCCCTTGTTCTGATAATTCACCCGACTAGGCCTCCCGAATTAAAATTCCCTCCTCGGCTAGCCCTCTTGTTTTTCATATCTTCCACTTCTCTACATTTCTCTACCAGGACTTGGAAATGTTGAATTCCAAGGGTAAGACGGAGTCTTGAATCTCATATTTCAGTCCGTCTTGGAAGCGATGGCACATGAATGGTTCATCAATTTCTTCACGGAAGAACCTGAAGTGCCTCGATAATGATTCAAATTTAGCAGCATACTCGCCCACAATCATGCTCCCCTGGTGAAGTTTCAGAAAGTCGTCCCCCAGTTTAGTCCTGGTACTCATCGGGAAGTATTTGTCTAAAAACTTCCTTTTAAACGATTCCCAGTTCACCTCCTCGTGGGCTGCTCCCATCAATAACCTTGCACTCCTCCACCAGTATTCAGCATCCCCAGCAACATATAAGTGGCATAGCTGACCTTCACTCCAGCCTGGCAGTTAATCATCTCAAAGATCTTCTCCACTTCTTGGATCCATTGATCCGCCTTCTCTGAATTCTCATCCCCCTTGAACTTAGGAGGATTGTAACGACGGAAGTCCTCTAACCCTCTTGACTCTGCAGCACGGATCTCTCTTCCCCTCTTTTCAAGATCGCGTTGAGTCTTGGCAGCGGTCTGTGCGGCGACAGAAGCAGCCATGTTATTCATAGCCTCCGCCATTTGGTCATTCCTAGTGTTGGCTCTCGGAGCGTCATTCCTTCTTGCGGCATGGTTTCCTATAAGAACCATCATCAAGTAGAGTTTTAACACTACTTCAAATAATTCCAACTAACGTCCGACTAAAACAACACAAAGAACATATTGGACTTGACGACTCAAGTCACCTAAACCGACACATGATCAGATGACAACTCCCAACCTATAGGTCAACCTACAATCTATAACCAAGGTTCCACAGCTCCCAAAGAAAACTAAACCTATGCTCTGATACCACAATGTAACACCCCGTTTTTCAAAGCGAGGGTATATTTTTTTTTTCAAAAGAAATTAAAATGAAACTAAGTAAAACAAATGAGGAAATGTCTTTGGATAAATAATTGAGTCATTATAATTTACGCAACGGAAAAGTTTCTCCAATTATAAATCCAAAACATTTACACAACATCAAATGGTACATGGAACCCATTCAAAGATGATATCAAACTGATAATATTTGTATAAGTACAGTTTTCCAAACTAAAAATACTCCAAACCAAAAAGAAGGACCCCTAGTCCCTATACATCACCCTAATCTGATCATCCTACCAAAAAGCTATACACCCTGAGTAATCTCCACGCGCCCCGTGAGATCCTCCTAACGTAACTGCAGTCAAGCGTTCCCATCTCCATTCCTGTCCGTAGGGTACGAACCGGTAGGGCCGTCCTGACTCTCATCTGAGGGCAAAGCCCAGTTTTCCACAATAGTTGTAAAGGGTCACCAACCAGAAAATAACAGTTAACACATAGCAATTAAGTTTTTTGAATGCTCAAAACAACTTTTCAACTAAGCATGCACCTTAACAGGATTTTCAATATGCGAAAAGTTCATACAGTACATTGCCAATGAAAATGAAGGTAAAATGCAGTTCTCGATCTCCTAATTAACACATAATAAAACAAGACATGGATAGATTCATGAGCAATTAATCATACAACTAAAACTGAGGATTTTCACTGAGCCAATCGATTGGGAAATCGATTTGGTGAAGGATTTTTAATGAAAACAAAATCCTGAGCTGAATTCAATCGATTGGTAAATCGATTGATTGGTTCCTGAGCCCCTGGTTTCGAGCCAATCGATTTCCTAATCGATTTGGTGAGGGATTCTTAATGAAACAGAATCCTGGGCTGAAATCAATCGATTGGTAAATCGATTGATTGGTTCCTGAGCCCCTGACTTAAGGCCTAATCGATTGGGCAATCGATTTCCTAACTGATTCCTTAAAAAAATGATTTCGAAATCGATTGGCTAATCGATTTGTGAATTGGCCAAGTCCCTGTTTACCCATCCAATCGATTGGGAAATCGATTTCCCTGATCAGTTTTCCAAAAATTCATGAATTAACTCAAGTCCTTCCAAATCAAGTCCACAACCTAACACTTAGCAATTCCTACGCGATTACTACGACACACGGGGTTTCGATAACCATCATACTTACACACAATAAACAACACATAACACTTAACACCTTCATCTCAGTTATCACGATAAATCAAAATTCGAATCACTCAATCATAAACTCAAATCAAACATGACTCGCGTGCCAGGCACCCTAAATGCAATGCGTATATGCCAAAATGCATGGACTCGGAATTCCAAACCAAAACCCTCCTCGAAGGGCCGTAAATCATAATTGTACCGCCTATCGCAGGCCAAAGTACCAATTACCGAGGTGCCACCTATCACGGGTCAGCACGATTTACTAAAATGCGTAAATCATAAACGTACCACCTATCACGGGTCAGTACAGTTTACCGAGGTGTCACCTATCACGGGTCAACACGATTTACTAAAAGAAAAAGCGGGAATCGTAAACGTACCGCCTATCACAGACCAGTACTGTTTACCTAGGTGCCACCTATCACGGGTCAGCACAATTCACCAAAAATGTAAATCGTAAAAGTACCACCTATCACGGGTCAGTACAGTTTACCATGGTGTCACCTATCACGGGTCAACACGATTTACTAAATAGTAACTCGTAAACGTACCACCTATCACGGGTCAGTACAGTTTACCAAGGTGTCACCTATCACGGGTCAACACGAATTACTAAATAGTAAATCGTAAACGTACAACCTATCACGGGTCAGTACAGTTTACCAAGGTGTCACCTATCACGGGTCGACACAATTTACCAAATGAAATGCATGAGCATACACAGACTCCATTCACAACAATCGTTAAGCAAATGCAGATATTAAAAGATTCCCCATTTTTAATACCCATTTAACTTAAACGACTTTCAAACAACATTAATTAAATAAGTCATTAAGAGATTCCCGTTCTTAATACCGATTTAACTTAATGATTTTCAAACAAAACGTTAAGCAAACAGTCATATTAAGAGATTCCCCATTCTTAATATACTTTTGACTTAAACGATTTTTTCGCAAAACATTCAGTAAACGAGTCATTAAGAGATTCCCCATTCTTAACACTCATTTACCGAAACGATTTTCAAAAACGATAGTTAAGTAACCGAGACATTAAGAGATTCCCATTCTCAACGCCCAGTTAACTTAAACATTTTCCTCAAATACACATTAAGTAAACCGAGGTATTAAAAGATTCCCCATTTTTAATACTCGTTTAACTCTAATGGTTTTCAAATTCCACAGAAACAAATTCAAACATACTTTCATATTCAAACCATAAATCACAACAACCACACCAATTACAAACATTAAGTGCGAACACACCAAATACAACGAACACAAATCACGCAACATAACACCCAGATACATCAAATTTCATTTACCCATAATCATACACAATGACATTCAAATTCATTTACCACGAAACATTCATCACTATAAGCAAAACCTAACTCTAAGGTTTTTACCCATAACGCACTAGTTTCGTTTTTCCCCAAATCGATACATTTAACCCTAACAAATTCCTTCCCACACAACCACAGATAAGTCCCTAATGCAAACTAAAAGTTTGGAAGGAGCCCTTACCTCAACGTTAGCTTTAACGTGCGTTTCCGGTACCGCGAGTAATTTCCGGAAAAATCTCCGCTCGCAACGCCGCTTCCAAATTAGTTTACTAGCACCGTAGCACGGAGGTGAGCGACTTTCCCTTCTATCACTTCTTGAAATGAAGCTCGGATCTTGAAGAAACGGAGGGGTTTGTGTTTGGATCTCAAAACCGTTTTTCTTCGTTTTCGAATCAAAGAGGAAGAGTGGAGTTGCGAAAACCTTGATCTAGCTCTCACCCGACCTTGGGTCACTAGCTTTGAAGAAAAGGAAGCAACGAAAATGAAAAATGGAGGAGGAGGGATTTTGGTTCACGGTTTCAATCAGAGGAAGGAGATGGAAATTTTATGAATTTCCTTCCTTTCTTTTTCTTTCCTTTATTTTTCCTTTCTTCCTTTTTCCTTCCTTCCTTTATATACTATTTTCTTTTCCTTTCCTTCCTTCTAGTTTTCCTTTCTTTTTCCCTCCAAACAAACATATATAAATATAAAAAATATAACTTAACAAATATCTCAAAATCTAGATATTTATTAAATTACCGTTTCACCCGAAACGCCTTAAATTCTCCGTAAGGATTTTCCGCAGTTAAATTCAATTTATTTTAACGACGATAAATTTTAATTGGCATCGAAATATCTTTTTGATTATAAAACTCCAAAATATTATTAACCTTGGCTTAAAAGCCTCCGAGCCAAAAATCCAAAATACACCAAAAATACATAAATGGTACTTTAAAATTATGGGTCTTACAATAAAGGTCTCTCTTAAGGAAGGAGATATGGAGATTTTGTCCCTAGCTAGTATGGGAGTTACTCATGATGCCAAGATAGAGGATGTACTAGTGGTTAGAGATTTCTCCGATGTGTTTCCGACTAATGTACCAGGACTACCGCCAGTGCGAGAAAATGAGTTTTCTGTTGACTTACACCCAGGTACTGGACCCATCTCAATTGCACCCTATTGGATGTCGCCTTTCGAACTAACTGAGCTTAAAGAACAACTGGAAGAATTAATGTCAAAACAATTTATTCGACCTAGTGTTGCACTGTGGGGAGCTCATGTCTTGTTAGTAAAGAAAAACGGCGGACGTTCAGGACTTTGTGTAGATTACAGGCAACTCAACAAGGCCACTATCAAGAACTGATATCCATTGTCGTGCATCGATGACCTTATGGATCAACTACGATGGGTTGTAGTGTTCTCCAAGATAGATTTGAAATCTGGGTATCACCAAATACGAGTTAAGGCAGAAGACATTCCCAAGACTACATTTCGGACTCGTTACGGACATTATGAGTATCTTGTAATGTCATTCGAAGTGACTAATGCACCCGCAATATTTATGGACTACATGAATCGTATCCTCCACCCATTTTTGGACAAATTCGTAGTGGTATTTATAGATGACATTCTCATTTATTGTAAAAGTCGAGAGGAGCTTGAGGAGCAATTACGACAAGTTCTATCAGTGTTGTGAGAGAAACAATTGTATGCCAACCAAGCGAAGTGTGAATTTTGGTTGGACGAAGTTAATTTTCTAGGGCATGTGATCTCGAATGAAGGAATTGTTGTCGACCCAGGAAAGGTAAGGGTCGTTGTAGATTGGAACCGGCCAAGGACTGCTACAAACATTAAAAGATTGGTTGGATTAGCTGGCTATTATCGGAGATTTATTGAAGGTTTTGCTAAGATCGTTTCCCCCCTAACCCAACTTACAAGAAAGGATCAATCGTTTGCGTGGGCAGAAGAGTGTGAGGCGAGTTTTAGACTATTAACGGAACATTTGACGACCTCTCCGGTACTAACTTTGCCACAACCAGATGAACCCTACGAAGTTTATTATGATGCCTCTCATCAAGGATTGCAAAGTGTCCTCATGCAGAATAAGAAGGCAGTAGCCTATGCGTCACGACAACTAAAAACACATGAAAGAAACTATCCCACACATGATTTGGAACTGGCTGCGATGATGTTTTCCCTAAAAATTTGGAGACACCACTTGTATGGAAGTACATTTACAATTTTTAGTGACCATAAAAGCTTGCAATACCTGTTCGATCAAAAAGAGCTCAATATGAGGCAAAGAATGTGGATGGAAACCTTGAAGGATTACGGCTTTAGATTGCAATATCACCAGGGAAAGGCCAACGTAGTTGCGGATGCCTTAAGTAGACAAAATGTACTTGTATCATCCTTAATGGTAAAAGAACAAGAATTACTAGAGAAGTTTCGTGATCTTAACTTAAATGTGGAGTTTTCACCTGGAGAATTAAAATTTAGCATGATAACCCTCTCTAATGGGTTAATTGAGGACATTCAGAAGCATCAATTTGACGATGAACTACTTTAGCAGAAGAGGCACTTAATTGTGCAAAGGAAGACACCAGAATTCAAAGTTGGACCAGACAATATTATGCATTGCAACAGACGCATTTGCATCCCAGCAGTGGACAAGATAAAAGAGATTATTCTTGATGAGGCACACAAGAGTAAACTGAGTTTTCATCCAGGAGTGACCAAGATGTACCAAGATTTGAAGCAAAACTATTGGTGACCTGGAATGAAGAAACAGGTGGTCAAGTTTTTGATAGCTTGCCGACATGCCAGAAAGCTAAAGTAGAACATCAGAGACCCACAAGAATGTTGCAGCCCTTAGACGCGCCTAAATGGAAATGGGATAGTATTTCTATGGATTTCATCATAGGATTGCCCAAGACGCAGAAGAAGAATGATTCGATTTGGGTGATAGTCGATCGTCTAACTAAGTCAGCTCATTTCCTACCTGTGAGGACCACTCATAATATGACTAAATTGACAGAGATCTACATCACAGAGATTGTGAGACTTCATGGAGTTCCTTCCAGCATCGTCTCAGATCGTGATCCAAAGTTTACCTCGCACTTTTGGGGAGCCTTACATAAAGCATTAGGGACGAAGTTGAGATTAAGTTCTGCTTATCACCCGTAGACCGACGGACAGACAAAGAGAACTAATCAAACTTTAGAGGATCTTCTAAGAGCACACGCCTTAGACGATGGTGGGAGATGGGATGAATGTTTACCATTAGTGGAATTCACTTACAATAATAGTTTTCATGCAAGCATTGGGATGGCGCCATACGAAGCTCTTTACGGACGAAAATTTCATACACCAATGTGTTGGTATCATGATGGTGAAAGTACCATAGTGGGGCCTGAAATGGTGCAGCAAACCACATAAAAGATCAGGAAAATTAGAGAGATGATGAGGACTTCCCAAAGTCGGCAGAAAAGTTACGTTGATACATGTCGTAGGCACTTAGAATTTGAAGAAGGCGAACATGTGTTCCTTCATGTAACACCTACTACAAGAGTTGGTATGGTTATCAAGTCAAAGAAACTCACACCAAAGTTCATTGGACCTTACCAAATCCTCAAAAGAATCGGACACATAGCATATAAAGTTGCGTTACCACCTATTCTTTCCCACATTCATGATGTGTTCCATGTTTCTCAGCTACAGAAGTATATCCCTAATCCATCACATGTCATTGAGTCAGATGTAGTGCAGTTGAAGGAGGATTTATCTTTGGAAGTACCTCCAGCAAGAATTGAAGATAGAAAAGTCAAGTTGCTTCGCAACAAAGAAATTCCTTTGGTGAAAGTTGTTTGGAATCAAGCCACCGGAGACACCACTTGGGAACTGGAAGACAAAATGAGAGAGCGATACCCAAAAAATTTCTCCAATGCCAGTTTCGATGACGGAACTATTTAAGGTATGTGGAATGTAACACACAGTCATTTTATTTTATTTTTATATTTTACCTTAGGAGTTGAAATAATTGTTGATGATATTATTTTAATTTTTTGTAATAATATTAATATTAATAATAATAATAATAATAATAATAATAAATAAATAAATAAATAAATAAATAAATAAATAAAAAGCAGTAAATAGCAACCGTTAAAAAACAAGTTTCATGGCTTGGGTGGAAATGCCATTCCCTGCTTAACGTTCCCCATTTCTAATGATAAAAAGGAAAAAAAAAAAACGGACATCTTCCATTCAAAAACTCTCTACGATATACAAAAAGAGTTTACGAAAGAAAAAGGAAGGAATTCAAGGAGTTAGTGATTCATCCCATCAAGTGTAGCACAATTGGAGCAAAAAGACCGTTGCGTAAGAATTTAATAACGACATTCATATCGGTAAGGGCATCACTCCAATTATATATATGTATGTTCGTATTTATTTTAGAATTTGTGAGATTAAATATATACTATGCTGAAATGTTTTTATCAAATGTTGGAAAATAAATATGGTGTGATATGTTGTTATAATGGTTGTGTTGAACAGTACCAAAATGTGAAGAATAAATGTTATGTGATATGTTGTTATAATGGTTGTGTTGAACATATTCAAAGTGTGAAGAATAAATGTTATGTGAAATCTCGTTAATGAGTAAGTCTCGCATTATATTAATGATTTAAAGTGTCCACATTCATGCATTCATTCATAGTCGTGTGGTGGTGTGTCCATAATTGGTTGGAGCCCACATATCTTTGCGGAGATTTTGAGTTAATGATGTTGCTTGGAAGGACCCACGAAGCCCTTTCGATGGAGGCGATATTCTGGAATCGCATATAGATTAAGTAATAATGTATGTTTGGGTATACATTGATTTAAGAGTGGTTAGTGTTTTATAAAGATAAATGATACATTGTACCTCTTGATCGTTTGGTTGAAACAATGTTATTAATGATGTAAATATTATACTGATAAATTTATATACGATTGTATGATGAAACAATGTTAGTAATGAATGTTAGTAATGATGTAGATATTATATTGATAAACGTACCTCGTGATCGTTTGGGTGAAATGATGTAGATATTATACTAATAAATTTATATATGATGGTATTTGTATATGATTGTACCTCCTGGTTGTTGTGAAACAATGTTATATTTTTATTGTACCTCGGTGGTTTGTATGGATTAATTAATATTATTAATTATATAGATATCATAAATATTATATTTTTATTTTTAGTGTACCTCCTGGTTATCGTTTGGGTGAATTAATGTTATTAATTACGTAAACATTGTACTATTTTTATTTTATTGTTATTTATTTATTATTTATTGATAAGTACTTTAGAGATGACCCTTGCTTTTGGACATATGACATTCCTAATCTACTTGCACATCTGGGGAAGTTTTCAAAAGAATAGATGGAACACGTTATTTAATTCTAGGGGTAGTAGTGGTCAACTTTAGGAAATTTATTTATATTGAACTCTAGTCTATGTCAATTATCATTTTAGTACTACATTTCTGAACCTTATAACTTGAGTATTAAGTATCTAATTGTGATACTGATGGATTTTAAATTAACAATGGATTATTTGATTGTTTGTTTGAAATTACATGGGAAATTATATATTTTGTTTTTAAAAAATAATCAATAATAAATAAATAGGATGTTACACCTTCCATGGCTACCTCTTTTGGCACCGTTCCATCCATCTTCGGGTCCCCAACCACAGTTGTTGCTACCACCACTCAACCAACAACTCACCTTCGTAACCCTCCTTGTCGGACCGAACCTTCGAATTCCGACGTCACGACTGCCCTACAAACCATCATGGCTCGACAGCTTCAACAGGATCAGGAGACGACTCTATTGAGAACCTAGCTCACATAGCAACTTACTCCCAAACTGGGAATTATGCCCCCTCCGCTTCATCCTATTCCTCCTCCTCCATAAGTTCCTCCCCCAGGAAAATCCGCCTCTTCAGAAGGATCCTCTCCATCTCTCGCATCTTAGCTATTTTTCCTCCTACCTTTTTATATGACAAAGGGGGGAGAATTAAGTTAGTTTTTAATCTGTTTTTAGAATCTTTTTGTATCTAGGATTCTACGCATATGCTTCAAAGCAATAGAATATTATCTACTTCTGTTAAAATTTAATGATAATGCGCCTTTTTATGTAATACCTCGGTCATTACCGTTACCAGTGGTGCTACTTCACGATCTTCTCAACCCCCCTAACCACCCAGTGGAAATAGTGAGTTTTTGCCTTCTGTTGGATTTGAGCTCGGTACCTGGGGGATAAGTACCACCTCCACACACTCCCACTACCAATTGAGCTGCTTTATGTACCGGGATCGAATCCCACGGAAGGCAAAAACTCACTATTTCCACTAGGTGATTAGGGGGTGAGAAGATCGTGAAGTAGCATCGCCGGTAACGATAATGGTCGGGTGGTACATTATTTAAGCTATGATCCAAGTTAGGTGAGGATTAGGAAGTTCAAGGTGATTGGGTTATGTGTTCTT
Organism: Cicer echinospermum; assembly: GCA_002896215.2. NCBI lineage: Eukaryota > Viridiplantae > Streptophyta > Magnoliopsida > Fabales > Fabaceae > Cicer > Cicer echinospermum. Next base: position 15,217 of record PGTU02017105.1, on the reverse strand, counting down.
AAATGACATAAAATGTTCTAGTATACTAAATTATTTTATGACATTAAAAGTTGGAGCGCCTATCATGTTGTTTAGAAATATTGATCAAGAAAATGGGTTCTATGCAATGGAACAAGGTTGCAATTAAAAGAGTTGGGCACAAATAATATAACAACAATTGTTAACATTGGAAAACATATTGGTCAAAGCACTTTTATTCAAAGAATGGATATGGTTCCTACGAATTTCAGGTTTCCATTTAAGTTGCAAAGGAGAAAATTTTCAATATCTTTATATTTTGCAATCACAATAAACAAAAAGAGAATTGAAAATGATGATTTTGGACGAAGATTTACACATGGTAGGTTTGTATTTTCCTAAACCGGTATTTACACATGATCAACTCTATATTGCTATATCTATAGTTACAACTCAAAGAGAATTGAAAATGATGATTTTGGATGAAGATGACAACGCATGCCCTTCGATCAATTATGTTGTCTACCCATAAGTATTTGAAAATCAATAGTAGTTTTCATATACCTAAGTACTTTGTTTTACCACTCATATTTTGAATTAGTAACTTCAGGTAACAACACCATCATTCAATAACGTAAGATAATGTTATAACTTGCTACATATTTATTTAATAAACGCAAACATTATATATTATTATTCAGTTTTTGGGGGAAGACATGTAGTCATTTAATAGTGAACCCATCTACAATCAACAAACCTATATGCTATATGCTACTTTTTATGTACTAGTTCTTAAAGAGATTTTGAAATAGAAAAAACAACGAATAAAAAACAAAAGATAAATGTTTTAAAATGTACATTGTTGTGTTGTTGTTGAGTGATGAGTACTTAATATGAGCTAATTAGGAGGAAAAACAAATAATATTTCAAGTCGATATTTTATAATAGTTTTTAGTTTTATATGTGTTTAATTTGAATTGTAATAATTTTAGTTAAGTGGTGTAAGCCAAATATGGGTCTAGAGAATTGGCTTTTGGCTCATTTTAGGAATAGTGTAAATCATTCTTTAAATACCTTGTAAGAGTGTCATTTTGGACAAGTTTTGAATGAATTATAATTTCTCTAATAAGAATTGAGTGAGATGTATCTCCTCTTTGATTTCTTAGATTAGAACTTGTTTGAATCTTATGAGTGGTTTCCTTATCATTGTAGCGATTCTACATTGACTTATCAATCATCATTAATTGTGGCGTCTTCTCTATCTTCTTCATCTAACCCATGTTTGTTTTTTTTTCTTTTCCCTTTTATTTTACCACTTTGTTTCAAGTAATCACTTGGTTAGATCTTTAATCTCATTTTGAAGCACTCGAATCGACATCAGACTTTATCTTCCAATCTAAACAATTTTGTAATTCTCATTGCCTCACAATTGCAAGCAATTGAACAAGAACATTGCGCCATAGGTTTGTACTGCTCAAACTCCTCTCAAAGTTTCTACAATTCGGTGAAATACTCAGAAACTTTGTTATCACCTTGCTTCAAATTTGCTATTTGTTGATGCAACTCTGATTCTACCACCGCATATAAATATGTCTTTTAGGTATTCCATAGGTCAATCGAATTGTACTCTATGAACACAACACTTTCTACAATTGAAGGATCTGTGGAATTGGTAATCCATGAATGCACTAGATTGTTACACTTATCCCAACCTACGTAATTCAAATCACCTACCTTTGGTATAGGGATCAAGCCATCCACAAACTTAAATTTGTTATTAGGCACAAGCGTTTTTCGCATCTTGAACGCCCACGCATGATAGTTGTCACTGGACAACAGTGGTGACACTGTTACCCTCGTCGCATTGTCAGATGGATGCATATTGTACGAATCCATAGATTAATCTAAATTTAAGTTCTGAGTGTTCGCATTTGCAGATGTATTTCTCACCATGATTACAAAAATTGAAGAAAATTGAATGAAGAAACTTTTTGATTTGAAAGAAAAAAAACCTAGATCAGAGGTAAATTGAAGAGGACAAGAAAGAAATTCAGTTCAAGAATTCATCAATTGAAAAGGAATGATGAATCGTACATGCATCACGAAAGCAGAGCAAGTTTTACCCGCTCTAATACCATATGAGGAATCGATACAACAGAGCAGGATTTACTCGCTTTGAATATTTTTGTGTTTCTTTGTAAATTTATCTACAAAAAAAGTGTGATCCTTTCATAGCTTGTAATTTTGTGGTTGTTATTGATTTCACAAGTTGTAATTGGTTGGTAAAAGTTGATTAGGAGTGAACTTTTCCTCTAATGTGATGATTAATCATATGGATATACTTCTGATATTTCATGCTTTTATTTTATAGTTGAAAAAAAGGAAAAATGATGTAAGAAACATAAATACATAATAGTCAACGAAGGTGCAGAAGAGAGAAATCATCATTTTAGCCAAGCTTTTTTGTGCTGAAGAAATCCAAGAAGCAATGTGGAGTTGTGATGGTCACAAGAGTCCTGGTCCAGATGGTTTCAACTTTGGATTTTTCAAAGCTTGTTGGAATGCTATTCAAGAAGATGTAATAGGTGATGTTAACAAATTTCACACAAACACCAACCTACCTAAAGGAATAGAGGCAGGGTTGTTGGAAATATTTAGATTTTATGTTGGAAAGAATGGTTTTATGTCTTCCTTGGCATAAATGGATGTCAGCTTGTGTGATTTCGAGTTCAATGTATGTTTTGGTCAATGGAAGTCTTATAGATGAGTTCACTTTACATAAGGGGTTGAAACAAGGTGACCCCCTAACATAGTTTCTATTTCTTATAGATATAGATGGTTTACTGATATTTTTGAGAATGCCATTGATGATGGTACATTTCAAGAGTATAAGTTAGTGACTCAATTTCTTTTCCTCTTATTCAATTCGTTGATACTACAATCATGTCGCGTGAATGTAGTTGGGATAATCTATGGGCTATAAAATTTATTTTGAGAAGATTTGAAATTTTGTCTAGTATAAAAGTCAAATTTGCATAAAAAACATCATTGGGGTTAATCTACAATACAATTTTTTAAGGGCAACATAAATTTTCTATCTTGCTCCATTGGTACAATTCCCTTTAAGTTTTTTGTCTTAGTGCAAGTTTCGACAGTAACTACTCTCATTCTTCGTTATGGTAGCGTGACCTTGTATCTTTGTTGGCCCTTGTAATTGACAGTCTATTGTCGTTTGGAGAATCAATTCGTTTAAAAGATTGCGATGAATCATCAACTTGTTTCTAGATCGATAAATGGATATGGTCTGATCCATTAAATGAACGGTTTATGCATCTTTGCAGCTTGTCAACAAATAAGGATGTTCTCTTGTTAAATGATATGTTTTATTTAATTTTTTTTTTGTCAGTAAGTGATAAATAAAGTAATTTATTAACACAAAATAAAAAAAAAATTAAACTTTATTATAAATAATTAAATAAAGTAAATTAATTTAAAAAATTTAAATTAATTAATAATTAAATAATTTATTTTAAATTAATTAATTTAATGAATAAAATAATTAAATTAAATTTTTGTTCACTAAATTTAAATTTTAATAATTTTTTTTTTCAATAAGTGATAAATAAAGTAATTTATTAACACAAAAAAAAGTAATTAAATAAAAATCACAATAAAAATAATTAAAACATTGACTAATTTCAAAGAGACATATATAAAGACAAATAATAATAAATAAAAATCTCTATATTTTGAGTAATAAGTACGAAGTAAGAATATTTGAATTTTTTGTCTTATTTAGTAGAAAATTTACAGCTTTTTTATAGAAAAATACAACTTCTAAAATGTATTAGTATTTATTTATTGCTTAATTTATATTTTTACCTTATTTTAAATGTATCTTGTATCTGTTGACACCTAATTTTGTCCGATTTTTACTTTTTATTAAAAAGGAAATAATAATAATAATAATAATAATAATAATAATAATAATAAAATATATAATTATATGTGAAGAAATATAAAATAAAAAATAAATAATTAGGATATAAGCTTTTAACAATCACAAGTGTTTTCGGTTCTTGTTTGCCTCTAATTCTTGTTCAGACTATTTTCTAAAATATAAAATAATAATAAGAAATAAAAATAAAGGAAATTGAAAAGAAATGAATTGATGGTCATAAAAATCGATGCAATGATGATCAAAATAAATGAAAAAAACCGAAAAGAAATTGATTGATGGTCATAAAAATCAAATAATGGTGATCAATTAAATAGAAAAGAAAACCGAAGAAATGAATCAATAGCAATAAGAATCGGTATAATTGTGGCCAATTAAAAGAAAAGAAACCAACAAAAAATAGATTAATGGTAATCAATTGACAATTATTCTTTTGTCTTTTGAAATCTATACCCAAAAGTCTATAAATAGTCGGCCACAAGAAGACAAAGGGGAGAGAATTCGAAACATAAATTGAGAGCACATAAAAAATAGAGAGATTAGTAGGCAAAAGAGAAGAAGAAAATCTGATCTTGAAACAATCGGTCTAGCAAAACAACAATTCAGGAGTAATGTATCATTTTTCTTATCTTTTTTTTTTCTCTAATTTTCTGCTTATTAATCTTTTATTTTGTTTTTTGCATCTTTTTTTTAAAATATATTTTATTTCGCTTTCTATTTGTTTTTCCTGTTTGTAAAAAGGAAACTCATGTGTTAAGCTTTTATTTTTTTAAAGAATCGTTTAATCCTAAAATTTGTTTTCTTTGCAACACAAAAAAATAATAATAAAAAAATATAACCAATTGATGTTTATAGGCCGAGAAAATAAATTGCACCATATTGTAATATAATATTCATAATACGTCTTTATAACTAAAAAAAAATCATAACAATAGATAAATGTTTTCACCTTTAGGATTAGAATTAATGGTCTCGGCCACAGGATGAAAATTCATCCTCGCTCGCCACGTCATATTACTCACTCTCAATCGTGGGTGGCCTTTGTGTCGCGACATATCCGACAACGTACGAGCAAATAATTTAACAGATTATTTCACCGTTGTGTTCATCTGTCTCGTTCACATACCGCCATATTACGTTATTTTTTGTAAAGAAAAATTAATTTTTTTTCTTTACTTTAAAACAAATATAGAAGATATAATTCATGAATAAATATTATTATTTATAATTATTATTATTATTATCATCATCATTATTACTATTATTACATTTTTATTTTTTGATACATATATAAATAAAAATAATAATAAAATCGGTCAACACATAAATATTTTCTACCTAAGAACTACGTGTGTTTTGATTTTCCTATTGCACCTGGGGATACGTAGGAGCAAGGTCTTACCTTTATCAAACCATATTAATAAAACAAATATTTTTTTCTGTTTTTCATTAATGTAAATAATTTAATTTTTTAATATTTTTTTTGCGGTAAAAATAAATAAATAAAATAATTAAATAAATAAATAGTTTGTATATAATTAATTATAGGGTAACCGTTTTAACAGAAGTGTAGGTGTTAATAATTCCTTACTCTTAATCGACTCCTGAATCCAAATTTTTGGTTCAAAAATATTATTTTAGGTTTTATCCAATTTTTCCTTTAATAAAAATAAAATTGGTGGCGACTCCTTTTTCGCGGACAAACCGAACGCGATAGCTGGCGACTCTGCTGGGGATATTTGAGAGTCAAGCCCAATCTAATTAATTATATATAGTTATTTTATTATTTATTATTTTATTTATATTACCCCTATTATTATTTTTATTTTGTTATATTGTGAATATAATTTTATGTGTTTTGTCAATTTATTTTTATTGCAATGATTTTTTTAATCTTATTTATTTTTCTATACACTACCCTAACACGACTCACACACTTATGAGTGGGCTCTATACCCGGGCTAAGTGCAAACCTAAGATAAGTTAGAGACTGTGTAATGATAATCTTCTAGATGTACATCATGTTTGGTTGTCATGAAAGTCTCACCTAGAGATGACATTTTCTAAAATATTTCCATTTTAATAGTTTACCTATTAATTGGTTTAATATTTTGGAATTGAGTTGTGTGCTCTAGGAACCGATTTAGAACTATAAAGCCACCCATAATAAAGGTTCACAATAAAAAAAACCATCAATTAAGAAAAGAACCATGTAGGGCACATGTATATATGGAAAAAAAACTTACTCTAGCTATATCTTATTTTTATCATAATGCATTGCATAATCATGCATGTTTCATCTTTTATTTTATTTTACAACATGTTTTTCTTCTTCTCTTCATTTTTTTAGAAAAAGTAATTGCATATTAGGAGGTAATAAAATATTTCAATTAAATGCATAATCATTGCATTCACTTTCTTACATTCTCATAACATTTTCCTTCAAGAAAAAAAATGGAAAAAAAGCAACAACAAAAAAAAACTATCATGACAACCTTACCGAACATGTTCTCTGGCTAAAATCATGGATGAATTGAAACATACAAAGGCTATCTGGATCAACTGAAAGACCCTATGTCTATATCATGGATGAACATCAATAAGTCTAACAAGATTATCTGAATCATGGATGAATACGTAGAACTCATGTTTACCCTTTGATTTCATAAGTCCAACAATTTTTACCTTTAGTCTAGGTCTACCTCAAGTAACTTGTCTACAAGATCTGAACATGATACTAATGAGATTCATCTTCATTCTCCCCCCTACTTCTAAGTCATGGACATACTTTTTTTGACTTTTCACCACAGGTGAACTTCTAGAAGTTGGGTCGTCTATGTTGAACTTTCATCATTATCGCTTACTACTTTAATGTCATGAAAAAAAATTCACCAATCTAAAGAAAAATATCAAGTCTTGTGTGAACCTTCAAGGACAATTGAAAAAAACCTCGACTAAACATTATGTGGAAGACATTGATGATATTGCATATATTTAATGAGTCTATCCAAGGGGCAAAGTCGACAATGAAGATATTATCAGTTTCTCTTGTGAATTTTAATTCTACAACACCAATAATATTGATAAATATAAAGTCTTACGATACTTTATTATATTGACACACTTTTGTTTCCTTAATATTATGAATATCACTAAATGCATTTTGTTGTCTCTTCCTTTCTACCCCTCATATATTTAACCATTTATTACCCAACATTATATGTCTTTCTCTTATTCTAACCATGTACCATACATATTTGTAAGTAGTTCAGTTATAAATAAGTTTGCTAAGATTTCATTACATAATTTCAGTCATGCTATTAATTCCACTGAATGGGATAAGAATGATAAAAATAAAATCCCTTATTTGGATGGACCTCAATATGTTGGGACATGCAGTTAACGTTATGTTAATCCCCTAGAAAGGTCGTTTTATCTTTATCATTATCTAATTGTACTTTGAACATACCAATCACTTGGAGGAATTGGAAGTTTGTACCATGACTATTCTAGATGCCTACAAATCAAAAGTGAAATGTTGAAAGCATATTGGGATTTGACCTAATCATCAACCAGATGAATCAAAAATGTAAAATTTGGGATAAGAAGATGTTCATTTATATGTACATATTAGACAAATGTCTAAAAGTTGAAGTCATTTTCCATTATGTCCTTCCCCTCAACAATATAATCAACTAGCTGACGTTCTAGCTGTTTTATTTTCAATGTTAAAAGTAAGTCATGATGAAGAATAGTCACTCACAAGAATGAAAGTCACGACCATCCTGCTTACTATCAAATGTAGAAGAAAGCTAGATAGAAAATTCTCGTACCAAATATTATCTCGTAACAGTGGGACACCCTCCCTGAGAATCAAACTATAATTGGGGCACCCTTTTATTCTTATTATATAGAATAAAGGCAGTGCGACTTGTTCAAACAAAAAATCCTTTTATCAAGAGTAATGATCTGTGTTGACCAACAAAATTCAAGTCAAGAAAAATGTTGACTGCCTCATATCAAGGACAATTATTTCAAAATATCTTAAAAGAAGAACATATGAACTTCAGAGCTTCAAAAGAAAGAATTAGCACTCAAGAAGATTTCACATATTTAAAAGGACTAGCACATAAGTGGACTCCCAAATATATGAGCACCATACCAATACATTCAAGTTTTGTTATGATCTACACCAATATGGATCAAGAAGACTTATCACTACTTTCACACATTGATGCTTCAAAAAGTATTACATCTAAATGAAGACCCGCTAGGTTGAAAATCCAAAAGGACGACCTAGGCAAAAATTAGGGTATAAAAAATAATAATATAAATATCCGCTAGGTTGAAAACCTGAAAGGGAGACCTAGGCAAAAATTAGGGTACAAAAAATAATAATAAATACCCGCTAGGTTGAAAACCTGAAAGGGCGACCTAGGCAAAAATTAGGGTACACAAATAAGTAAATACCAACGAAGCAGAAAATCCAAAAGGACAACCTGGGAAAAGTGAGGATATAAAGTCGAATAAAGACTTGCTAGGTCAAAAAAAAAAAGAAGGGGCAACCTAGGTGAAAATGAAGGAATACCTTTTAGGTCAAAAACCCAGAAGGGCTACCTGGTTAAAAATTAGGGCAAAAAATAAATAAATAGAATGAAGAAGTTATAAAGGAAAATGTGCAAATAATATGGCTTACACGGATCGAAGTCGAGTCAATATATTCTGAAAGGTTGTGAAGATAAATTGAGGCAAATCATATCCTCCAAAGTGGGTCAATAACGCTATTGAAATTGTGGAATGATTTATTAGCACACTTCTTTTATGAAAAATTACTAAACAATTGGGTCATTTACCCACATTAGATCACCTTATCTTCTTTTCTTTCTATGGATCATTTTTTTGTACCATATATTTTCTCATTAAATATCATTGTCTGAACCTTCATTCACTACTTTCTTGTGTTATAAATCTTTTTTGTCAAAATGCATTTTTATGATAATCATATGTTGGGGCACAAATTATGTGAATGTAAAGAGGCCAAACCTAGTATGATGTCTTTACATGTAAGGCAGTGGCAACTAAAGATTATGTTGATGATGTAAGGAAAAAATCTTTTCAAAGATCAAAAGGACAATCACCACCATTTATTTGAAGTGATGCACATTTTTATTCCATGAGTCTAGGATCATGTTCGTGAAGAGGTGAAAGAAATAAAAAAAAAATTGAAAAAAAAGTTGATTGCAAAAAAATAAAAAAAATAAAAAAAAAAGATTAAAATGAAGGAAAATGTCCATTCATTAAATGCATTCATGACATTTCATATTTAGTGGTTAAATTTAAAGTTGATACATTAACCCACACCCTATTATTTAAGAGACGGGACATTAACCCGCATCCTCTGGTTTAAGAGCAGGGATGATTGGCCCTCATCCTCTAATTTATAAGCTGGGATGATTGGCCTTCAGCCTCTAATTTAAGAACTAAGTCGCCCCCACAAAAACTTGATTAATATATTTGATGATGAATTCTGAGTCCCATAGGAAGCTATTACTTAAAATACTAAATGAAGCCCACGTCACTCAAGATATCACTTTTAACAAATTTGGAGGCATCGTAAATAACATTACTACTAACAATCATCTGACCTTCATAGATGACGAACTGTCTGTCGAAGAGAGACCATAACAAAGCGTTGCACGTATCGGTAATGTGCCTCGATCATATGATATAAGGAGTCCTTGTTAATGCTTTCGATGGGAGTCGTAGAGAAATGATGGCATAAATTGAACTCCCAATGCAAATAGCTCCGGTCACTTTTGAAATCACATTTCATTTAATGGATATCATACCCGCATATAACTGCTTATTGAGGAGATCATGGATCCATTCTACCGATATGGTGCCATCAACCTACATCAAAAGGTAAAGCATATGGTATATGACCAGCTGATAATCGTGTCAGAAGAGGAAGACTCGTTGGTGAGTAAGTTTTCCACCACACTATATGTTGAGATAATAGAGTAAGCTCTGGAGACCTCCTTCCAAACACTAGAAATCGTGGGCACCGCTTTAATCGAAACTACAAAATAGAACCACATTTATCAAACACAACTATTATGGTGATTATATTCATGTTAAGTAGAGGGCATCATCCATGATACGGTTTGAGGAAGAATGAAGAACTTCTCAAAGGACTGATGAAACTTCATAAGAATAGAGATAAAATGAGTTTAGATTACGAGCCAATCAAAGTTGACAAGCAAAGATTGGCTAAAAAAAAGTTAGCTCGGATTTAAAATTGATATCCTAGATCCGAAATGATTCCCATATGTGACATTCAACATAGTTTCCAAAATGCATCAAAGACAAACAAAACTCATATTGCAATAGTTAGAGATGATCTTTCGATCGTGATGCTAATTGGGTTCATCCATATAATGCAAAAGAAGAAATCAAGAATGGGAGACAATCAAGTTGCCTATAGTATTCAATGCAATTCCTATATTTGAGAATAATCCATTAACAGATGATTGTACTAAAATCCAGCCACATAACTTTGACCATCTTACTAACCTGGCAAATAAAAGATAATGAAGAAGATTTTTAATTTCCCCTAGAATTGTTAAAATCGGTAAAAACAAGAAGCTAAGGGAATTATGCCCCATAAGGAACCAATAAAAGTGATTAAAATAGAAAGGAAGTTAAAGTCGACACTATCTTAAAGAAATAAGTATATCATCAACTAATCCAACTTCTACAGGAGTACAAAGATATTTTTATCTCGTCATATCAGAATATGTATGGTTTGGATACTAGCATAATGGAGCATAAATTTCCCTTAAAACCTATTTTTCTTCGATTAAACAAGAATTAAGGCGAATAAAGAGTAAAAAAAAAACAATTTGACGCTGGGTTCTTCGATGTGGCAAATTATCCCCAAATGGATAGCCAATATTGTACCTGTGTTGAAAAGGAAGGCAAAATTTCGAATGTGTGTCGACTATAAGGACCTTAACAAAGTCAGTCTTAAAGATGATTTCTTGTTACCTCACATTGATATTTTGGATGACAATATGGCTCCCATTCACTTTTTCTCCTTTACGAGTGGTTGCTAAGGATATAATCAAATCAAGATGGCTGCCTATGATATGGAAAAAACAACTTTCTTCACTGCTTATGGAACATTGTGTTACAAGGTAATGTCTTTTGGTCTAAAGAATGCTGGGGCAACCTACCAAAGAGCTATGGTAACTCTATTCCATGACATGATAAATAAGGGGATATGAGTTTATGTAGATGACATGATTGCTAAGTCACAAACAAAAGAAAAATGTGATTGATCTAAAGAAACTCTTTGAAAGATTCAGAAAGTTCAAGCTAAAATTTAACCCCTTCAAATGCACTTTAGGCGTACAGTCGGGGAAATTGTTAGAATTTTTGGTTAGTCATAAAAGAATAGAGGTTGACCCCGATAATCTTCGAGCCATTTTGGAAATGCCTCCCCAAAGTACAGAGAGAGAGAGGTTCGTGGTTTTCTTGGGAGACTAAATTATATTTCAAGATTTATATCAGAACTAACTGCCACTTGTGAATTGACCTTTAAACTTTTACGGAAAAAATCAAACAGTTGTGTGGAACGAATAATGTAACATAAAAACATTAAAAAAAAAAGTTATTTAGAAAATGGTTGTAACATACAAAGATTGGCATGGGATGTTGTCGTTGCCACTACACGGGTATCGCACCGCGATACGCACTTCAATTGGGGCAACCCCTTTTTCTCTAATATATGCGATTGAGGTTGTGCTACCCATTGAAGTAGAAATCCTCTCGCTAAGAATATTAATGGAAGTTAAACTAGAGAATTCGGAATGGGTATAAATATGTTTCGATCAATTGAATTTAATTGAAGAAAAAAGGTTGGCGGCCATATGCCATGGGCAATTATATCAGAAAAGACTGGAAAAAAAAACGTATAATAAAAAATACGTCCTCGAGAATTCCGGGAAGGAGACCTGGTGCTAAAAAAAATCTTACCCATTCAAAAGGATTTTCATGAGAAATGGACCCCCTAACTATGAGGGCCCATACGTCGTGAAGAAAGCTTTCTTAGGTAGGGCTTTTATCCTCACAAATATGGATATAAAAGATTTAATCCTCCCTTTAAACTCAGACGCCGTAAAAAAATATCACACTTAAGTAATGAATACTCGCTAGGTTGAAAACCTGAAAGGGCGACCTTGGCAAAAATTAGGGTACACAAAAAATATTTATTGGGTTGAAAACCCGAAAGAGCGGCCTGAGAGAAGAAGAAAAATAACAAAAAAATAAAAACAAAAACAAAAAATATATAGTCGTAAGGATAGAATCGACAATATGGATCAAACTATGGCACGGAAAGTATTGGAAAGTAAAACATATACCATACCTCGATATAATGAATTGCAATAAAATCGGATATAGTATAGGTTGTTTACAGTATAAGGCAGACAACAACATGAGATCCAACTTCACATCACAATATTAATTCTTCTTCTTCAAAGAAAATAGAAAGAACGAAAGAAAAGGAAAAATAGAAGAGGGCAAAAAAAAAAAGAGATCAAAGATATCACGTTAAAAAAAAAGTATAAGTATTTTTTCTCATTCATGATTTGAATGGTCGTGTCCAATAAAAATATTAATAAAAACCGACATATTCATTCATTCATTCATGAAAATTTTGTAAATTTAAAGCCGAGAAAAACGACCCGCATGTTGAAGCCGGGAAAACGACTCGCACCCGAGAAGCCGAGAAAACGACCGAGAAAACGACCCGCATGTTGAAGCCGGGAAAACGACTCGCACCAGAAGCCGAGAAAAACGACCCGCATGTTGAAGCCGGGAAAACGACTCGCACCCGAAGCCGAAAACGACCCGCATGTTGAAGCCGGGAAAACGACTCGCACCCAGAACGAGAAAACGACCCGCATGTTGAAGCCGGGAAAACGACTCGCACCCAGAAGCCGAGAAAACGACCCGCATGTTGACGAGCCGCCGAGAAAACGACTCGCACCCAGAAGCCGAGAAAACGACCCGCATGTTGAAGATTGAGAAAACGACTCGCACCCGAAGCCGAGAAAACGACCCACATGTTGAAGCCGGGAAAACGACTCGCACCCGAAGCCGAGGACCCGCATGTTGAAGTCGGGAAAACGAATTCTTCTAAAAATTATTTTTCGGACAAAATTAGAATTTGTTATCTTTACTTATTTTTACTTTGATTCTCAAGTAAATTCTAAGTAAAGAGGGGCAGCTGTTGACACCTAATTTTGTCCGATTTTTACTTTTTATTAAAAAGGAAATAATAATAATAATTTTGTAATAATAATAATAATAATAATAATAATAATAAATAATAATAAATATATAATTATATGTGAAGAAATATAAAAATAAAAATAAATAATTAGGGATATAAGCTTTTAACAATCACAAGTGTTTTCGGTTCTTGTTTGCCTCTAATTCTTGTTCAGACTATTTTCAAAATATAAAAATAATAATAAGAAATAAAAATAAAGGAAATTGAAAAGAAATGAATTGATGGTCATAAAAATCGATGCAATGATGATCAAAATAAATGAAAAAAAAACCGAAAAGAAATTGATTGATGGTCATAAAAATCAGAATAATGGTGATCAATTGAATAGAAAAGAAAACCGAAGAAATGAATCAATAGCAATAAGAATCGGTATAATTGTGGCCAATTAAAAGAAAAGAAACCAACAAAAATATATTAATGGTAATCAATTGACAATTATTCTTTTGTCTTTTGAAATCTATACCCAAAAGTCTATAAATAGTCGGCCACAAGAAGACAAAAGGGGACAGAATTCGAAACATAAATTGAGAGCACATAAAAAATAGAGAGATTAGTAGGCAAAAGAGAAGAAGAAAATCTGATCTTGAAACAATCGGTCTAGCAAAACAACAATTCAGGAGTAAGGTATCATTTTTCTTATCTTTTTTTTTTCTCTAATTTTCTGCTTATTAGTCTTTTGTTTTGTTTTTTGCATCTTTTTTTTAAATATATTTTATTTCGCTTTCTATTTTTTTTTCCTGTTTGTAAAAAGTAAACTCATGTGTTAAGCTTTTATTTTTTAAAGAATCGTTTAATCCTAAAATTGTTTTCTTTGCAACACAAAAATAATAATAAAAAAATATAACCAATTGATGTTTATAGGCCGAGAAAATAAATTGCACCATATTGTAATATAATATTCATAATACGTCTTTATAACTAAAAAAAAAATCATAACAACAGATAAATGTTTTCACCTTTAGGATTAGAATTAATGGTCTCGGCCGCCGGATGAAATTCATCCTCGCTCGCCGCGCCATATTACTCACTCTCAATCGTGGGTGGCCTTTGTGTCGCGACATATCCGACAACGTACGAGCAAATAATTTAACAGATTATTTCACCGTCGTGTCCATCTGTCTCGTTCACATACCGCCATATTACGTTATATTTTTTTAAAGAAAAATTAATTTTTTTTCTTTACTTTAAAACAGATGTAGAAGATATGTCATGAATAAATATTATTATTATTATTATTAATTATTATTATTATTATTATTATTATTATTATTATCATTATTATTACTATTATTACTATTTTTATTTTTATTTTTTTGATACATATATAAATAAAAATAATAATAAAATCGGTCAACACATAAATATTTTCTACCTAAGAACTACGTGTGTTTTGATTTCCCTATTGCACCTGGGGATACGTAGGAGCAAGGTCTTTACCCTTGTCAAACCAAATTAATAAAACAAATATTTTTTTCTTCTTTCATTAATGTAAATAATTTAATTTTTTATTTATTTTTTTGGGGTAAAAATAAATAAATAAATAAATAAATAGTTTGTATATAATTAATTATAGGGTAACCGTTTTAACGGACGTCGTAGGGTGATAATAATTCCCTACTCGTAATCGACTCCCGAATCCAAATTTTTTGGTTCAAAAATATTATTTTAGGTTTTATCCAAATTTTTCCTTTAATAAAAATAAAATTGGTGGCGACTCCTTTTTCGCAAGACCAAACCGGACGCGACAGCTGGCGACTCCACTGGGGTATTTGAGAGTAACCCAATCTAATAATTTAATATATAAGGTATTTTAATATTTTATTATTTTATTTATATTACCCCTATTGTTTTATTTTTTATTTTTGTCATATTGTTGATATAATTATATGTATTTTGTCAATTTATTTTTATTGTGATTATTTTTTTATTTTATTTATTTTTCT